>PVLD010020599.1:0-33527 GCA_004027595.1 Dinomys branickii | reverse complement strand
AGTTTGGAGATTCCTCAGCAAACTAGGTCTAGAGGTTCCATTCAAACCAGCTATTCCCCTTCTGGGTATTTTCCCAGAAGATCTGAAAGCATCATATCACTCTGATATATGTGCACCCATGTTTATAGCAGCACAATTTGTAATAGCTAAATTGTGGAAGCAACCCAAATGTCCATCCACAGAAGACTGGATTAAAAAATTGTGGCATTTTTATACAATGGAATATTATTCAGCTATAAAGAGGGACAGATATGGAGCCGTTGTAGGCAAAAATCAAAATTAGACCACATACTCATAAGTGAAGTAAATCAGAGGTACACGTGCAGGCAACGTATTGTGTCACTGATGTAAGAACCTGAGGGTGGGAACATAAACTAAAAGTCATGAAGGAAATCTGTTCAAAAGTAAAGAACAGAGGGGACAAGGGAAAGGAGAAAAGAATGAGGCAAAAATTTATGTATGTATGTATGTATGTAAGTATCTTACGCATATACATATGTGCAGAATGGCTAACATGGTTCTACTATTGACTTATGTCACTGAATGGTAAGGAATAGTTGATGACTGATTGATCAATCTTGTATGTCTTTATGTGTTCTCTGGTGCATACATTTTGAAGATATCAATATGAAATGCAACAAATATTGTTGCTTTTCTGTTACTTTGTCTATAATTCAATTATGATTATGTTTATTGAGCACTTTGTGTCTCGTTGTTAATGCTTTTGGGATTTTTTTTGTTGTTTTTTTTTTTATTTTTTCTCTTTCTTTTTCTGTTGTAGTTGATGTAGTTCTTTTTGCTTTCACACTATTAAAAGAAGTTGTACTACTGACTTAGGTCATTTTATTGTAAGGAATAGTAGATGATTAATTGTATGATCAATTTTGCATGTCTATACCTATTTTCCTGATTATACAATTAGAAATTATCAATATGTAACGAAACAACCATTGATGATTCCCTGTCACCCTATCTGCAACTCAGATTCGATTGTACTATTCTTATGCTACTTTGGGTATGTTTGTTAATACCTTTTTTTTTTATTATACTTTTAAAATTAAAAAATAAAAAATAAATAAAAAATAAAAATTTTACCTTATTTATTATGTAAAAATTCAAGAATGTTAAGTTCTGCATACATTAAAGAGATTTTTTAGGAAGAAAGCCACACTACTTGCCAGATCTTCAAAATAATGACCCAAAATTAATAAGTATCAGTTATCTAGGGCAGTGGTACACAACTAAATTCGAAGCGTTAAATCATATTTTATTTACTCTTTCAAAAAACCAACTCTTTGATTCACTTATTTTTTGTAGAGTTTTCTTCATCTCAATTTCATTAATTTCTGCCCTACGCTTTATAATCTCCTCCCTTCTTTGGGCTTTGGGCTTGACTTGTTCTTCTTTTTCTAAAAGTTTGAGATGAACATTAGGCTATTTATTTGTTCTCTTTCTATTTTCTTTATGTGTGAGTTCATGTCTTTAAATTTCCCTCTGAGGACTGCTTTCATTGCATCTCACAGATTCCTATAATTTGTATTTCTATTTTCATTTGTTTGTAGGTATTTTCCACTCTCTTCTCTAATTTCATCTGTGACCCACTGGTTATTCAGGAGGTTGCTGTCTAATTTCCAAGTGTTTATAAAGTTTTTGGAATTCCCTTTCTCGTTAATTTCCAGTTTCATTGCACTGTGGTCAGATAATATGCATGGGATAATTTCAATCCTTTTGTATTTAAGAAAGTATGCTCTATGGGCTAGAATGTGGTCTATTTTAGAGAAAGTCCCATGTGCAGCTCAGAAAAATGTGTATTCTTATGTTGTGGGGTGGAACACTCTGTAAACATCACAGATTTCAGTATTAAAACAGAAACACTAAACCTATTGGAAGAGAAAGTAGGTAAAAATCTTGAAGACATAGGAGTAGGCAGAGAGTTCATGAACAAAATCAAAACTGCAAGGGAAACACTTCAAAGAATCAATAACTGGGACCTCATTTTACTGAAAAGTTCATGCACATGTAAAGAAATCACTAGCAGAGTAAAAAGAAAACCCACAGATTGGGAAAAAATCCTAACTGGCTGTCCCTTGGACAAAGGCCTTCTATCTAGAACATACAAAGAATTAAAAAACATGAACCCATCCAAATTCAAAGACCCAATCCAGAAATGGGCATCTGAGGTTAATACACACTTTTCAGAGAAATATAAATGGCAGATAAATATATGAGAAAATGTTCTACATCTTTAGTCATTCGAGAAATGCAAATAAAAACAACATTGAGATTTCATCTTGCCCCAGTAAGATTGGCCAGCATCAAGAAATCGTTCAATAACAAATGCTGGTGAGGCTATGGAGAAATAGGAACTCTGCCGCACTGCTGGTGGGGATGCAGACTGGTGAAACCACTGTGGAGATCGGTATGGAGATTTCTCATCAAACTAGGTCTAGAGGTCCCACTCAACCCAGCTATCCCCCTTCTGGGTATTTTCCCAGAAGATCTGAAAACAGCATATCACTGTGATATATGTGCACCCATGTTTATAGCAGCACAATTTGTAATAGCTAAATCGTGGAAACAACCCAAATATCCATCCACAGAGGACTGGATTTAAAAACTGGCATTTTTACACAATGGAGTATTATTCAGCTTTAAAGAAAGACAATCTAGGGGCTTTTATAGGCAAACGGTCACAGTTAGAGACCATACTCATAAGTGAGGTAAACCAGATGTGCATGTGCAAACAGCGTATAGTATCATTAGTGTAGGAACCTGGAGGTGAGAATATAGATTGGGAGGTATGAAGGGAGACTGCTCAAGGGTAGAGAGCAATCGGGATGAAGGGAAGGAGAGGAGGAAGAGGGGGATAGCTATGCAGGTAAGTATGTATGTGTGGGATGGCTGACATGATTGCAATATTGTCTCATGTCATTTTGATGTGGGAAACAATCAATGATAAGTTGTTTGATCAATCTTGTGTGTCTATTTGTATTGTCCTGAGTGTACACTTTGAAACTACCAATGTGTAATACAACAACCACTGTTGATCCCCTGCCACCTTATCTGTAGTTTGGTTTTTGTACTGTTCTTGTGTTACTGTGTGTATATTTGTTAGTGTTTTTGTTCTTTTACTTTTAAAATTTAAAAAATCATATTTTAGTGATGGAAATACTACTAAGACTCACAGTTATGCTCACCGCTTGTCCCTTATATCCTTCTCACATGGCCCTCAACTAGTCTAACTTTCCCTGATCTTTATTTCTGGAATTCACTTTTCTTAACAAAAAAGTTGCATTTTCCATAATGCTTGCCTGTTTCCCAGAATATCAAATCGTTTTTCGCTTCAAAGCTGTTCTCTTATTTTATTTCCCAACACATTCTGCCTTATAATATTCTTCCCACAAACACTAAACCACTTACACAATATTGTAGGATGAGTTTAGGATTGAATACCCAAGGAGAAAACCTGAGGAAACTTTTAGATATATTAGTCCATTTTATAATTTTTTAAATTGTATCTTACATAAGATACTGCGCTGAATTGGAAAATGCCTTTTTTATTTTTATTCATACATGAGATGAGTTAACTTATACAAAGTTTAACCCTAAAGGTAGCTGTCACTTCTGGAGTCTCTTTTTTGAAACACAACCCAGTTTTAAACATGGATTTGTCTTTGTTTCATTTTAAAATGTGTGAGATATGATAATATTTTGATCTCTATATAATTGCAGATTTTAACCAACATCACACCATCAAAGCTGGTGTGAATGTCGCCAGCTTCTCACGGCATTGCTTTTCAAAATTATGGTTAAAGACATAATTAATGTCTCTAATATTTGAAAATTATTTTATATCTGTACTAAGATTATTTTATTTCTTTAGGTGTTCTCTATAGATATTTGAATATACTACAGATATCTAAGTACATTGACAGTATCATTTTCTAATGCAGACATAGAAACTTGATATTTGTATAAATTTACACATCCCAAAAGTAGCAACCAGATGAACGACTTTAGGTTTGTGTATCTTTCCACAAAGGTATCTTGTAGTTTACCAAGAAATAATTACTAGACCACTCAGGAATTTGAGATATTTATGAAGACTTAGAAATTCCCCAAGAGTAACTGGAAAAGTCCAACCAGTTTTGTTTCATGACATAAGATATAACAAATTTGGCCATTATTTTATCTATGGTATAATATTGCAGTTATTCATAAGACTTCTCCAACATCTGATTATTTTTAGGTTACATATATAGATATATTTGTAAATTATACATTTATATGGTGTTTTATAGAAACTGATCTACCCAAAATTTATTGTAGTGATGCTGAATGACTCAAGCAGGGAACTTTGGGGGGAACATAGTTGTAAAAGCATTGTATGGCACATTTAATCGTTCAGGATATAAGTTGGTTTGATTTCTTATCATTTTTCATTCTCAAAAGCAAAATTCATACTTTGTTTTACATCATTAATTGGTTTCTTACATTCTTTTGGTTTTTCCTGAGGAAGTCTTGCAAATAATGATAGCCGCATTTTCCCCCTTTTTTTGTTCTCAAACTTTTTATGATCTTTAACATGCCGGTCTAATGGTGATAGACTGGATATGTAATATAATTGATAATAATATTCAGTTTGAATCCTATTTACATAAGACATAAATCATCATAAATTTTCTACTAACCTCTAATGGAGCAATCATAGTCATGCCACTTGTAAATCACAGCGTTGAATATATATTGACCTAATAACTTTTCATCTTCATTGTGTGTTGTTATCCATTTTGCAGGAAAGATTACACATTGATATGTGAAAGTATAACCCAGGGTAAAGTACATTAAAAACTGAAATAAAACGCTACACCCAGTAGTATCAATGGAGTCCACTGCCTTTATCTTCTCAGTTTAAACTGACACTCAATATAATGATTTGGGGGCGGAGGAAATTTCCATGTTTTCTAACTTTCCTTCAGGGCAGCATTTTATCATCAGAGTACAACACCATGAATGAGTCAGAGACACGAGGAAATGAAGACAACTGTAGCGTGGTTTATATGTCAGAGCTGCAGCGCCAAATGCTTTACAAGACCTTTACATGTGTTCTGGTACTTTTGCTAATGCAGCTACAATATCTCCAGGGCCTTTCACATCCTTTCTTTCCTCTCTCAAGTGGCCCATAAATGATGGTTAGGAGAACATAGAATTTAAAAAAGAAATGGCCAGAGGGGTTTTCTGGTCATTCTTTCCAGTTTGATCATTTAAAGAAATTCTTTTTTCTTTCCATTGGTTCTGCTTATTTTAGAGAAACAGTTTAAATTTTACTAAACTCACAGCCTAACCGAATACCTAAGACAGTTCCACTCTTCTCTGGTGTGGACAGTGATTTTAAAGGACCCACAGGTATAGACGGTGATATTCTTGCACTGATGCTTTCTGAGAAATTTGGAACACGACCACCACCGCTCCTTTTCATCAGGAATGAAAATAAGGCAAGTTCAATTACGGATTACTCAGCTGACCTGCTTGCGAGTCAACCCAGCGTTTTCCTCTTGGAGATTTTTAGCTACAAAATGTATAGTGTCTGAAAATGTTGTTTTTACAATGTGTATGCAAACTGGGGGAACCATATTCCTCTAGAACTGCTTTAATGATGTAGCAGGAACTTTCTCTTTACCCTCCTCAGAGAAAACCTTTCCTTTAAGTACGCTGTACCTACTCCTACACACCAAAATAACACATTTTCTACCTTGCTTTGAGGGATATATATATATTTGTATGTGTGTGGTGGGTTTTGGCTTTGCATTTTGTTTGTTGTCATGTGTTTCAGAGTAAAAGTACACACTGTGAACCATAGCATATGGATACTAACATCTAAAGACCCTGTTAAAAGAAAAATTTTAGACAAATTAAATTTAACAGAATTACCTCAGCCAAGAACAATCCATGAATGAACAGTATTCAGAACCAAAGGAGATTCCAAGAGAACTCTGGTCCTCAGTGTGAGCAGTTAGATTTTATAGATCATACAGGCAAGTAAAGTAAAGAAATTACAGCTAGCCATTTATTTGATTTGGCTTGGCGTGATGAGGAATTTTCCTTATTTGGATATGATCTAATGGGAGGAGCTTCATTGTATAACCAATAAGCTTCTTAGATGTCTTTAACTGGCTGAAACTCATATTTTTAAAAGAACATTAGAAGATCTATTTCCCAGTTAAATACTTATTTGCTTAGGAAAGAATTCTGGGAAAGAAATCACCCCAAACTATAATGTTGTTCTCTCATTTTGCTTTAATAACATTCTGAGACCATAACTCAATATAGAAAATGAAGACATAGGTTCTTTTTCCTCAAAAAAGAATGCACGTCTTGTGACCTTGAAAACTGTAGCCTTATTGTACTGATGAGATTTATTCTACTGGACTACATTTCAAAAATTAAAAATCCAGTAAAGCATACTACTTATGTGTAGTTATAACCAAAGAATACTTTGACTTGAGAAGGAAAAAAAAATTATTATATACAATTCTGATTACCATTTGCTAATATTCTTCAGTTCTAAATGCCAAAGAATGTAAGGAATATTTCAATATAGTCTACTCTTCCAATTCAATCCTCTCAACCAATACTCATATTCAGACAAATGAATAACAAACAGTTCCATATCAGCTAGTTGTTACTGCACAATAAACCATTTTAGAATTTAGTGACCCAAGAAAGAAGTTTTGTTCTCATTCACCAGTTTAAATGTCAACTGGTCAGGTCTACAACCTGGAGCAGAGTTCCTCACTACTGTGGTTGTCTGTGAATTAACTTAGCAGCTCTGCATCTGAGAGTTGGCTAGAAGCCAGTGAGTGTGGCTCTAGTTTAAGTTTGCTTATCTGCTAACAAAGCAGGACTGAGCAGAGTAAATGTCTTGAAAGTACAACTCATTTAATTTTTCTTCACTTCCTGTGAATCAAACTCGAGTCCGTTCTAATAGCCAAATCCACAATTATTTGGAAGATATGCATTTCTCTTACATCTGCTTTGGCTATATCAGACTCTTTGGGGATGAGACCCTTACATTTCTTAGAAACGGAATTATTTAAGTGAAACAGAGTCCTAAGACATTGGGTTAAGTCTTAACAAAGATGTTTTAACAAAACCCTTTAATTGATCTTATATTCAGAACTTTTCATGTTGAGGCTGTTATTGGGAAGGAAGGCATAAGATGAGAAAATATTTTATTTCTATTCCTTCAAGTTATCCTTAACAACTCTCAAGTTATTTCTCTAGCTCATAGTTTGGCAAAGGAAGTGCTATAGGCCAAATCCAACCTAACATGTATTTTTGTATGGGCTATAAATGAACACATTTTTAAAACATATTTTAATGGTTACAAGAATTTAAAAAGAATAATATTTTGTGATATATGTAAATTACGTTATATTTAACTCTGAGTTCAGAAATACTTTTTGAAGTACTGCTACACTCACTCATTTACATATTGGCTCTGACTGTTTCTGGACTTAACACAGCAGAGTTGAGTAGTTGAAACACAGATTGCACAGTCACAAAACAAACTACATATACGATGGGATATGGTCCTCTATAGATAAAATTTGCTGGCTTCTGATGGGACCCATTTTGGTCTCAAACTACCTTATATGCAATTAAAAAAAAAAAAAACCCAACTAGCACTGTCAGTACTTTTGTGTGAAAATCATCTTTCTGACATCCCAAAAGTTTATTAAGAGTATATCGATTGGTATAGTTTTATTTTGTTGTTTTATAATGCGAGACTACTCTCAGCTCCCAGGAGCAATCTCTTCCGATCTCGCCAACATCTCCCGAATATGTCTTGTCGTGTTTCCATTATTTGCCGGCTCTAGGCT
Source organism: Dinomys branickii (assembly GCA_004027595.1). Taxonomy (NCBI): domain Eukaryota; kingdom Metazoa; phylum Chordata; class Mammalia; order Rodentia; family Dinomyidae; genus Dinomys; species Dinomys branickii. The sequence continues at coordinate 25,644 of PVLD010020599.1, read as the reverse complement.
TTGCTCTTCAGTCAGGGTCCCATAGTTTAGGTTACTATTACTCTACCTTTATGCACTGTCTTCTATGTCAGTTGTATGTAATACAAGAAATTTAAAAATAAAAACCTATAGCTTAAAACAAAAGGCATCTTACTGTGCTTGAATCTATGGGTCACTTAACCCAGACTGTTGCTTTTGCCTGAACTTTTGTTCGTGTACCTGAAATTCATTTGTAGGCTGGCTGAAGTCTAGATAGTCTAAAATGTTCTGCTTAGCAGAGTTCTCATTAGGTTGGTTGTTGTCTGGCACCGCAGGAATAGCTGGGCCATGGACTTTTTACCATCCAGCAGATGCCTCTGGGTGTCTCCATGTGACAGAGGTGGGCTTCTAAAAGAGAGTGACATTGAACATTTCTTGAGGCATGTACTTGGAACTAACACTCCATAACTTCCTCCACAGTATATTAAAGAAAGCAACACACCCTGGGCTTAATAAGTGAGGAATAAATTCGGCCTCTGGATGAGATCATCGTAAAACATATGGTACCATTTTAAGAAGATTTTGGTGTTCAGAGTATACAGACACACAGAGCATGCAACCAGATTTGTATTTGCTAAGAGCCCTGAACTCTGAATACAATAAGCACAAAGAAATTTTCATTCTGTTCCTGTCAGTTCTATCATTGTTGTGGTTACAAATGAATGATGAAATTCTCCTTACAGGTTATTAGCACAGGTGAAAGTTCTACTACAGACTCTGAACTGTGGGAATAACAATTTATAATTATTTAACAGACAATTAAATACAACTACGGCTAATTCAAGGTCATATTTGTCTCTATACATTTGTGATAATGGAGTATTAGATTTTAATCCTTTTAAGTGATAACTCTCAAAGCTGTTCCTCTGGAGTTGGGATCCCCCATCCTCTTCTTAGTTCAAATGTGAGATGCTTCTTATTTTGTTGTGAGTAATCCTTTGAACACCTTTTAGTCCTCCCTTTTGTTAAGTAAGTGTCACTGAAATAATGAATATTAGGTCACATTTAACTTCACTACCTTCCCTATTTATTCCTCACAATTCTGTTTATATAAGTACTAACATGAGGGAATTATTGTTTACTGACCTCAGAATGTCAACAGAAAGACAAGCATATTGATGGCAAGTTTCATGGCAGGGAAACTAGTGATGTATGAATTTCTTTCTTATGCATTTTCTCCTTTTATACAGAAATAAATGGTGAAAGACACATGGAAAGGCAACAAAGAAACATGCTTGTAATGTCACTGTTGTGAAGCTCAGACCAAAATCCTATTGAGGCTATTTGCGTGCCTCTTGCTTTCAAAATATAAATCAGAATCAGGGACTTAGCCTCAAAGAAAAGAATTCCTTGGGCTATCTTAACTGTTGTCTTGGAGGGTTGTAACATTCATTATGTAAACTTCTAATTTTGTTTTATTCAAGCAAGGAATAATCACCAGAGTCTTTTAAGTTGTAGCTTACTTTCCAAATGACTTTTGTATGTAGCTGAAAACTCACCAATAATTAGAAGATAATCTTTCCTTCTAAAATAAATAAGGATGCAAAATTTGTAAATGTCCTTTGCATGACTGCCGGAAAAAGTATCCACAGAATTAGGCACTTGCAGGGTATCATTTCTATAGACAACCTTACACATAATCTTGTTTTTTATAACGAGCACTTTATCCTTTTAGAACAGTGACTTGCTGTTTGGGAAGCTCTGCCTCCTTCCCCTCTGTTAGGAATAGGACAAGGTCTTACCCTTCATTCAATTGCTAAGTTCTCTTCATTTCCAATAGTCCCCAAAGTGTCACTTCCTTAGAGAATCCCTTCTACTCCTTATTAACTGAGCTCATGGCTGCTAGGATTTTTCTTCATGACCCCTGTGTCAGAGATTTGCAGTTTCTTACCAAACACCCACGTTCCCCTCCTACTTTCTAGTGAAACCTCAAGCTTGTTGCGAAGAGAGACATGACCTGCTTTAACAATCAAATACCTTTCTTAGTGTGCTCTGTAGCCAGTGGGTGTGATCTCCGTCCCACAATAGGAGAGAGGGCATTGATGAGTAGCACTTCCAAGAAAGCTTATTAAAGAAAGGTCCTTTCTGGCAGCAAACAATTTTTTCTTTCGCTTTTCTTCCTTGCTCCAGCCTGGAACCTGAGTGCCATGGCAAAAACTGAAATATAATCCTGCAACAAGGAAGGCAAGGTCAAGAAGATCCCAGTGATTTGACCTTGGTATATCCTTACTAATATAAGGAGACATTTATCTGGAGATCTTAGTACATGACAAAAAAAATGAACATTCTGTTAAGTTCTTCATGTTCTTCACTATTAACCCCATAAACAAAGTTAAGCTTTAGCAAGCATGACATGTTTTTACAATTGGAGACTGTCCCTCCAACTATGCCTCAGAATATGCCTATTAACATCAATTACCTGATCTGTTCTCTACTGAGAGCATGAGCATTATGGCATAGAAAGGTGATGCTTGTTTGGTCATCACCATAAGAATTCTGGTTAGCATAACAGCTGCCATGATACAATCTTAAACATTTCTACATGATAAATGAACATGTTTTCCTCTAATAAGGACCATGTAATACCCCCTTCCAACAATATCCCCAGACTTGAGGTACTTACACTAGACCTGGGTGTTTCAATTCTCTCTACTGTGAATACTTGGGGCCAGAAAATTTTGTATTCAGGACCAGATAACTGCTCTGTGCAGCACAGATGTTGTTCAGCACCCTGCCTGCCTGGTTTCTCCTCACTAGATACAAGTAGTTCCCCTTTCACAGCATTAGGACAGCCCAAACTGTCTACAGACATTGATGCGCACCCCAAGGTGGGTGAAGTTGCCCTTGTCCCTAGAGAAGCACTGGGCTTCAGGAAGGTATGTGGAGGGGATGTCAGCAGGACCTTCCACAAGGGCTTTGACAGCCTAGGCTGCCAGTCCATAAGCTCTCTGGTCTCTAAACTGTCTGCCCCATGTCCCTACTTGCCAGCTCTTTAATCCGACTCATTTCCTCAAGACCAGTGCGAGCATGTCTTCACTTCTGAGAGATCACAAAAAAACTGCAAATCAAGTGAAATTGTCTTGATAGGTTATTCCTGTAACACATAGAGAAATCATTGTAGGATGATTAATCAAAATTTCAGAAATAGCAAAACCTAAAATGAGTTGCATTACAAAAATAAACTGATTCTAAGTATAGTGCTGTGCGTTTCCAAACACATTTCTCAATGCAACACGACCTTCAGTGACCTTTTGTGTGTTTGCTGAATGCCCCCTTCCTCCTGATACAGTCACACTTACTCCCCCATCCACAAATTCCTCTTCATTGATAACTTCAAAAAGATCCAGGGGACACATGCACAGTGTCCAGTCTCTGAACTCAAATTACCTCTCTGGGTAGGGTATTTCCATACTAATTTTTACAAATGAGATAGTTACAATATGAGAGTTTACAATTCTCTACTGTGAGACACCTCAGGCATGAGTTGTGGGCATGCAGCTCGATCTTCCCATTGGACTCTTACATACTTTTTCTAGTAAAATTCAGTAACACATGCACTCAATTAATTTATCCCAACCCTCAACTCCCCACGCATTTCCACACACAAACCTTAATCTACAAGGTCATCTAACTCCTGAAAATGTTTCTGTGAATAATTCATCTATCACCTCTAGATACAATTGATTCAGTCCAGGGGAATCCAAAGAATTTTAACTTGATTTATCACCTTCATTTATTCATGCGGTTTATCAGATTCTTTGAATATAGAATTTATTCAGAGTAGTGTCACATTCACTTTTTTCTAGTCTTTGTTGTACATTTTTAAATAGCTAAGAATCTGTTATTTGGAGGTGCATTTTGTGGATAGTTTTAACACCTACTTGGAAGACTGGCATTATCAAGGTAGATCCAATTCGATGTGAAAATATGCTAGAGAGCTCATTAACGGTAGAAATTTCAATCAAAAACAACAAAAATATCACTGTTTCTTTTCAAGTGATGTTTACCCATTTACTACCTTTTTGTAATATACTTTGTCTATGGAAAGGGATACCTTTCATCAGGGTATAGCTTGGTTAATTTTGACAAACTGGACACATTTCTCTTAATAAGCAGCATACAAATCAATAAAAGAACCCTACCAACCTCAGGAACACCTACAGTTCACATTTCCATCTGGAGATTAGAATCATTGATATGAAATAAGAAAACTAACATGGGAGAAATGTAGGGTACATAATACTTATCTGAGTTTTACTGGTGTATTTTTCATTTGAAAATGAATGGAAAAATAAATATACTAAAACTTGTTCTGCTAAATGTGGTAATCTCTCTGAAAATATGCTTTAAAATGTAGCAGTCTATAAGAATGAACAGTATTATCTTAATTTTTTATCACTACAAAGTACCCATTGCAGAGTTCACCTTGGAAAAATGATCAGGCTTGGCTCAAAGCATGGAGAAGAGGGAGCGTGGCTAGCAGTGCCAGCAGGCTGCCTTCCAAAAGACCTCTTAGAGTCTCATTACCTTGGGAGAATTGCCTGGCTCTGAGTCTGGTCTTCAGCCTTTCCAGACTCTGAAAGCTAGTTGTCTATTTCTAAGAGGCCTACTGATATTAAATATGCTTAAGGGACTGATTTTAAAAATCAAAGCCCTAATTTATTAATTTACAGTAAAGGAACCCTGCACTTGAGGCTTCTGGCCAGCACATTCTCTCTGCTGATATTCTTTAGAGAAGCCACACAGAATTCATGGGTTTGCCAGTGGTTATCATTTCAGAAAAAGAAAAATTAGGTGTTAGGAAGCTCCTCCCATACTGTATAATCTTGGATCCTCGCATTTGTTTTTATAGATGCAACCCTGTACCTTGACGATTCTTTCGAGACCAGTTCAGTTGCCAGTACAATGAACAAGCACTGTGAAGCCCCCAGTTCTCAAGAAATGGATCACCTTTGCAATCCAGGAAAATCCTGTATATACAGTGTTGTCAGATAAATCCACGAGAGTAAGGCTTACACATTTCAAGTCCTTAATTTCAATGATTATATGTAAATCCTGTTTGGGTTCACCAGCTGTGCCACCTCTCTGACCGGTGCTTCCTGCCCCTTTAGCAGAAGGGGTCTCTGACTGCATTTCCCCTTCATGGTCCTATTAAATACGTGATCCAGCATTTTGGTAGTGGAATGTTATAGGCATTTCTCATGCCCAGTACTTAAAGAGGTCATGACCATTATCTTCTTCGCTTTTGCCCGCTCCTATTCTCATGTCTAAACAATCTTCATCCCAGTTTCTTTACCAATGTTAATATTTTTAGTCAAGAAACTCTTACACATTTGCAAAAGAATTCTTGTCCTTTAGTAAAATGATTGTTTTGAATGTCTGGATTGATCCATGGTGTGCTGATCTCAAATTCTCAGAATTATATACAGCTCATAACTGAACATAAAAGCTGACAATATTTTCATGTTATTCTACATGAACCTCAGACCCTCTATGACCTTAAGTCTGTGGAGTGGGGTTGTTTGAGACTTACTGAAATGATGAATGCAGAGTATTTGGGGCACAACCTGGTACTAGTAAGAAAGCATTCCAAAACCACAGTTTTGCCCAAATGCAAAATGAGTAATATTTTAAAATCAATATTTATTTATTTTTATTATGGAGCTTTTTCATACTTAATTTTTGAGGCATTAATGTTGATTTTTTTAATTTGTCCTCACAGTATTTGAGGAATTTTTTGAAAAGCATTTGTTCTTAAACCATTCAAGTGTAAAGATATTAAATAATAACATTAAAAATAAAATTTAAAAGTTATTATTTCCAATTATAATGTTATAAATTATACTAAAAGATTGTAATTACAATAAGATATTGTTGAAATTATTATATTATGTTTTATATTAGAAAAAAAGTACTAAATGGTGCAAATTATCAAAATATTCTTAATTCTTACCAAATACACAATTACTAGCATATCTATTATTAAAATCCATGTCCATATATTTAAACATTCTTAATATTTTAAATAAAGTTTATATAAAATTACCATCAAACATGACTTTTTTCCTTGTGTGCAAATGTTATGCATATATATTTGAAATGACTCACTGGAATTCAACATATAAAATCAAATGAAATGTCACTTTGTTGTACCAAGATTACTTTCAATATTTCAAAATATATATTCATTTATTACCTGTAGGCCCAAATAATGTAATACTATAAAAATACTATTAACAATATTAAAGGATAATAATAATGATGATTGTTTTTGATCATAAATAGTTCATACATATTAAAAATGATTCTGAGGTAGACTCTCAACTGTGTAGCTGTTCTAGGATAAATACAAAACCATAGTCAAATGAAAGGCTTTTATCAACTATTTTTGTGGTGCTGGGGATTAAACCAGAGCTTTGTGCATGCAAAGCAAGAACTCTACCACCGAGCCACATCCCCAGCTCCAACTTTGTTGATTTTATTTATTTATTGAAGTCAATTTTAACCACAAAGCCAAAGTTGGAGAAATTTCTACTTAAGAAATATTCAATAATTCTCTCATTCTTCTTCTCTTTGTTGTTCTGTGTAAATGTCACCTAAGTGTCCAATAATACAAATTATCTAATAAACATTTTTAAAATATAATTTTTGTGGTCTAAAATTCAGAATTTGAATGAATCAAAATTTCCCAGATCTCATGCATAAATAAATATATAAATAAATAAAAATCTCTAAATCTGGAGAAGAGCATTTTATAATGCTGACCATACAAAAAAGTTTTGGAAAGAACTTTAGTAGACAGCATGTTACTAAAAATTTCAGCTGACACAATTTAAATGTTTGAATGTGAGTGATTCATACAACTGACTTACTATTTAATCATGTAAGCATTTTTCCCTCACTCTTGATTTTTCATTTTGAAATAGAATTTCACTCTTAGAATAATTTGGTGAGTGTCATGTAAGCAATTTTTAAAAAGAGTCTTCTGTTATGAAAACTGGCAGATACTAAACAGACAAAGTTTCAGAATAATTGATATAGACAACAGCAGTAAGAATTTAGACTCCCAGTAGGCAAACCACCTGTACAAACAACACTGCGAACTTCAATTTGAGTGGCTGGCTTCTGAACATGCGATTATTTAGGGCATTCAAAGGATTTCACTAATGGAAGAAATATCTACAGACTTCAGGTATAAAAATGTCTTTTACCATTAATAATTAGGTTTCACTATTAAATATTATAGTTGCTGTTTTAAACAAATGCTTTTTTCTCTGAGAACTACAACTTTTCCATTTCAGTATATTATGTGTGTATCTTTGTTCAGAGCATTCAATTCTATCTTGCCTTAAAGCCTTCAAAATCAGCTATTGTGAGAGGAAGATTAGAATAAGAAAAAAAGACCATCCAGATGTTTTCACATTCCAAGGTTGTCACTGCATCGACATCCAGACAGAGTCAGTTCTGGATTCCTAAAAATTTAGCTTGGGTTAGAGAAATGAGCAACATATGAAATGTTCTCTTTTATCATTAACATATTTTGCATATACTGTCTTTACAGTGAATTAACTTAAAGCTGCTCACTCACATTTTAAGAGACTGTAACTTTTTGTTTTGTTTTACTGAAAGATAGTGATTTAAATTGTATTTAAATGAAGTTGTAAAAAACTTAGAACAGTTTCAGATTTTAAAAACATTGTGCAGATAGTCCAGCAAATTTTCTCATAAGCGTCCCCTAATTTTATCTTCTTATATTAATGTATTATATTTGTTACAACTGAGGAAACAATATTGATACATTTTATTAACTAAGGTCCATACATTTTTAAAGGTACCTTAGGTCCTAAGTCCCTAATCCTTTCCATGTTCCAAGATTCCATCCAGAATACCACACTGCATTTAGGTTTCTTAAGGTTAGGATAGTTTCCCCACTTTCCTTGCTTTTTAATGGTTTTAACACTTTTGAGGAGTACTGATCAGCCATGAAAATGGCTCGGTTAGAATTGGTCTGACTTTTTGTCATGATTAGTCTATGCTCATGGATTTGGGGAGGAAGAACAAGGAGATGAAGTATATTTTTTATTGGATCCTCCCAATTAAGGGTATGTTGTAACTGTGATTTATCCTGCCTGTTGTTGACCTTGATTGTAGGACTTATTCACTGTTTCTTAGGTTACTCCTATAAAAACAGACCCTTTCTCTCCTTTTCCTTACTTTTTTCTTTGAAAAGAAATCATTCCGCATAGTCCATGCTTGAGAATCATGAGAAAAATCAAAACTGAATTATTTGAAAAGTTTAGTTTGGCCAGAAGAGAAGCATGTGTACAGTTGGGGGCCAAAGAAGGAATGGTTGCTTAAGAAATTAGTGTCATTAAAAAAAGAAATCAGGTAAATTGCACTGGATCAAGAAAGATGCCTTCGTAGCATCTAAAAAGCAAATCATCAGAACATCACCCATCTCAGGCTCAAGGGTGTAAAAATATAAACATTTCATTTGAGATGATAACTCCTACCACCATCAACGTGCTGGAGAAAAGCCCCATGTGGAGTTGGTTCTCCAAGGCTCACTTGGCCATGCTTAGCAAACCAGGCACACAGAGGCCACTTCAGTCATAAGTCCAAGGGGCCTGGCTTCTGTAAAGCTGTTACTGACCTCAGCATCATCCATGAAAGCCTTTTTTCTTTCTGCAATGCAGAATGCAATGCAAGAATTGTGGGATGAGGGAGGCTTCCACCCAGATTTGAAAGAAAGGTCTAGAAAACCACACAAGCTGTTATGTGCAAATGCACCTGCTAAGAACTCCTAGAAGTATGTTGTGTAAAACTGTGAGAGTGAGGCTAAACTTGCCATGGAGGCCCCTCCAAACCAAAGATGTCAGGAAACTGGGACATCTACTAAGGAAAGCCTGAAGCAACAAATTCAGCCACTCTAGGAAAAATACTATATGGGCTGTAATTGTCAAGGCTGTAAGTTCTTCTTAGCTACATTTTTTGAGTGTGTTGGTACTGGGGATTGAACTCAGGACTGTGCACTTGCCAGGTAGGTCCTTATTCCACTGAACTATATCCCCAGCCCCTTCTTATCTACTTTTCTCATTGCAAGGACAAAATGCCTGACACCTAATGTTAAAGGAGGAAAGGTTTATTTTGGCTCATATTTTGTGGAGGGTTCAGTTAGTAGACAGCTGGCTCAAGGCAGGGTTGGATGCAGAGGAGCATCACAGAGCACAAACAACTTGTGGCAGACAAAAGGTAACAAAGCACTGAAAGCACATGAGGCTTACGGGGAACACCTAGACATACACCGTAACAGAGTTGTGGTGCCCGAGCCCTTTTAAGGTCATGTCATGCCCCCATATGTCTAAAATGCTGGACATAGAGATCTGGACAGAATTTAATCTCTGCTCTGTTGGGTTTTAGATTTTCCGTCTGTCTAGTGACTTCTATTTCCTTATTCCTCCTCTTGGAATGGAAATGTTTACTCTGTACCCAGTATTATAGGAGCATGTAACTTCTTTTTCTAATTTGCAATGGACTTGCACCTAGGAGTACGCCTTGTCTCAGAGGAGACTTTGAACTGGAACTTTTGAGCAATGCTGAAGCTGTTAAGACTTTGAGAAATAAATCAGTAATTTGTTGTTATTGCTGTTGCTATTGTATACATGACAGTTATATCCTGCTAGGCCCAATTATTTCCTTACTGTTGTAGCTACTTGAAGACTAAGAGTGATTGAAGCAAGTGTGTTTGTCAAGTTGAGAAACAGTCAACTTGTGAAGGTTAATCTTGATGGTGCACTTCATTGACTTGCAATGAGCAGGTTGGTGCAGCACACTTCTGTGCGTGGATCATGGGGCCATAGCCTTATGAATTGCACTGTCTCTTTTCACTCCCTCTCTTCACTTACCTCTCCACTCTGGAGGCCATAAGGGAGAGGTAAGCCTCTCCCTTATGATAGTTCTGTTTGAGCCAGCCAGCCATGGACTAAAAGCTCTGAAACTCTGAACCAAAATAAATCTTTCTCTTTTTAAATTGAATATAGCGCTTACTTTGTCCTGACAATGGAAAAATGACCAACACAACAGCCATCCATTCTTCTGAGAGCTGTTACCTGAGAGACTGTTATTACTTAGCAGATTTCTCCCTTCAACCGCCTATGAACTATTGTAACCTTCTCACCCAATTCTAAGCTCTTGTTTCTTTCTGCAGTTCAGAACACTGCTTAAACTCCAACCATATGCCCCTCTTTTGTTCTCACATACTTTATGAGCTATCATGCACTTCCTTGCAAATACATTTATATTTATATGTACCTGTCCAATTGTCTATTTTTAGTTTATTTTTTTGAACTCACATATCAAACCTTTTACAGATAAAGTTGAATTTCTTTCTGCCCCTTCGTTTTCACGGATATTTTTACATAGTGGTTTGGTTACAGAAAGACTTTTCTAATCTAGAGATCATCTATAGACCCATTTCAGTTGGTTAAGAGCAAAAATTCTTCATAAGTAATTTGCAGAACAGTATAGTGATGCATCCATCAATTAAAATCAGCAGTTGTCATATATTATAAATGAGTTATTCATGAAAGAACTGATTGTCATCTTAATAATTTTTAAGGATTGTCTCAAAGATAAGAAAATACTCCCTAATGTGAATATAAAAGCAATATTTATCCCGACCCCTCCTTTCAGTTTTGGGTCTCAGCACCAAATAGAAGAAGGTGCATATAATGCAATGACTGTGATGCCGAGAGCGCCATCAAGTGTCAGAGCACATGCTGACGCTGCACCCAATGGAAGGCTGAAAGGCGCGGAGGAAAACGAGTCTGCAGTGCTCTTAGAAGATTTTATGAAGGCGCCAGAGCTCGTGCTTGACACAGATGGTTCTATTGTACACAGCTCATGTCAAGAAGAGAGAGATACTGAAAATGAAAGGAAAACATGAACAAGGGACCGGAGTGAAGAGGAACAGGTTATACTCACCGGGTGGTTTTAACATTATCCCAATGAAGTAGATGAGAGGACGTCATAACAATGCTACAATAGCTGCAGTAGTTTCAAATCCCCTAGCTGTCTTTATTTCTTTATTTCTTTCCTTTATTAGTACATATTTGCAGTACATAATGATTACGCTCACCGGAGAAGATTAGTGCATGTGCATAATACATTTCAACACCCCTAGTTTCCCCCTCCCTCCATCCCTCTTTTCTCAAGCATCAGATTCATTTATTTAGCTTGCAAGACCTTATAAAGTTAATTATCAGATGCACAGCTCGAAAACTAGACTAAGGTCAAAGTACACATAAAACATATAAGACAATTGTACTAAGTCAAGGTACACTTTGGGGTATATTGTTTGAGTTGAGTTACAATATTTTCTTCCCCTTTTCTCTTTTGTGTCTATTACCTGTGATATATATTTTTTATTTAAGAGAAACCATGCAATATTTAAGGTTATAAATCAAGCTACAATTAGATTAGTAGATGACACATAGTGATCTATAGACCTTAAGTTTCTGAATTGATATTTAATGTGAAAAATAATTTTTAAGACAAATTTAGAAGGTTAGTACCACTGTAACAGTTGAGCCACCCCAGAAACCTCTTACCAGCTGTCATTCTCCTGTCCCTTGTGCTTGGCTCAGATGTAGACAGATAATCTAATTGGACCTAACAGAGAAAAAATTATGACTTTAATTTGCTGATGGAAGAAAACTTGTCCCTTATGAATAGTATGATGTACAGATGGGACATCTGTAATTTCTGCGGTCTTTGCACTACTGTGCAAGGAAAGGCAGATGAGATAGGATAATACCAAGAGGGTCACAAGACATCACAGCCAGAACATGGGTTAAACAACGCCTGAACTGTAGCCATGTCTGCATGCTGATGTTAATTGAGCCTATAAATTCCTAAATGTACCTTCACCAGGATACTCAGGAAGCCTTCTCCCCTTCTCTCACATCCCACCTACACTGTCACATTAGAAAATTACTTCCATCTAGATTTGAAAAATACCTTCAGATTTATTTCACACCTCTCTCCCTGTCTCCCTAATTCAGATCAACATTGGCAGGCATTTGAAATAATCCAGCAGAGTCCTAACTCGTCTTTCCTTCTGGGCTGTTGTTCCTTCAGTGATCCATACGTGACAAAAGTTGTGTGAGCTACTCTGCTCTGCCATTCTCCAAAAGTTCCCTACGGATGTGGACTAAAGCTCAAACCTCAAACCATGGTTCACCAGGCCCTACAGACGCCGAGCGCTGCTGCTTGTAAGGCACAAGGTCTCCCTGCTCTCCTTTCACTTCCCTTGACCTGTCTCCCTTCCCTAGCTCAGGTTCTCACACAGCACAGCGCTGTCCTCGCATGCGTGCGCTTCCTCTCTTCCTGACCCGCAGCAGCTTCACAGATGATTATCTTGTTTCCTCGGGTCCATTCATTCACTTTCTTTACAGAGAGGCTTGGCTTTCACATGAACTGACAGCCTCTCCCCACTGTTCCTGTCAAGATTTTTCATTGCCCAACTTTATTTTTTTTCCAAGCCTTTAAGATATTTACTTCTGACTTTTTACCCACCTTTCCCACACTAGAGTGGAAGCTTCCTTGGAACAGGAGGATTTGGTTTTCCATATTTGTGTGTCTAGAACTTAAAGCAGAACAAATAATATACAGTAGGTGGTCAGTAGAATTAAACCGAATCAAACTATTGTTCGTGCTATTTAAAGTTCTTCCTTTTCTGCCCTTTTGTTGCAACTAGGAACACTTTAATTAGACACATGCTGATGTAGGTGAATGTCACTAAAATTTAGTAGAGTGTGTAACAGGTTCCAGATGGAGAGAATATACTATAAATTTGTAACATCTCTTTGAGATAAATTCTTTGTAATTAATGTTTCCCAGTATAAGAAGCACATATTATACAACTAAGAAAAACTGAAATAGCAGTTAATGGAAACATTTGTGTTAGGAAAAGAAGAAATAATCAAGTATGAAATATATCTCATTTTTAAAAATTTGAAGGTGTTTGCTAAAAAAATTCCACCACACTTCTCTGTGAATGATACAGTATGGTTTTATATTTCATCACCAAGAAACACTGCCAAAATTTAACACAGACTCAGTTTCAGAGTCCTAGGGGACTGCACAGTAGTGGAAATCAGCTAAATGTCTAACTTTTAAAAATAAATTCCCTAATTTCATATTTTCAAAATCTTTTTTCTGGTAAATATTAGATATTACACTGCTGAAGGAAAAACTAAGTTTCAGAAATAAAAAGAAAAAATTCCCAGTCTCACAACTAATATTGGACTTCTAAAACTAAAGCTATAACTGTCAAAGCTCATTAAAAATTGATTTTTTCCAAAATTTTAAAGCTGTAAGTATGCACAAAAACTTTGTGAACATATTTTGGACAGTCCTCATTTGAGAAATTGAGCTCAAAAGACATGGAAATGCTTAGTGTGGTTATCAATTTATGCAGTAAACTTTTCATGTTTATTGAAAAAAGTAGCTCACTGCTGTTTTAGAGATGACTAACATGAGCTCTACTCTATTTAAAAACATAATTATATAGAGAATAATAAAGAATTATATTTGCTTATAAAACTAGTATATAATGGCTCTATAATGCTAGAGCCAGCTGTTAAAATAATGTATTAGAGAATAGAAAGAATAATAGAACGACAGAAGAAACGATAGTGATATCATAGATTGATTAATAATGACTGAAAGGTGAATTTTAAGCCTCTAAAAAGTATGTTACTTCTGTGAAGGCTGAAATAACAAAAAGTGTTCTTCACTCAAACCGTAAGTACAGAGGAAACAAAGGAAGACAATTTTATTCAACAGCAAGAAACCTTCCCTCAAAACATTTTGTGCCTATAGCGAAACTACTAGGAAAACACTATACATCCGTGCAAACACTATATGGATTAAGCTAAGAACAAATGGCCTTACTTGCATTGAATGTCAACTTGCTATTGTAGAGACAAAAGTAGTAAGGTTTAGGAAATACTCATGTTAAGTTTTACCCATAAAGCATAACACCAAATAAAATTAGGATGTCCTCCAGTTGGTGATTTCTCTGCTGAGGCTGGAAGATCCTGCCAGGTTAGTTCTGGAAAGAGATGACATTCAGGCTTTGAGCTGTATACATGTCTCAAAGCCCTTACAACTACCTGGCAGCACCAGCCCCTGAACTCATCCAAATGCCCCAGGCGTCTGTTGGGACTTACACCCCAGGTTCCACCAGCACAGCCACCAGGAGAGAGACACAGCCAAGACTAGGGTGGGGGTCACCACCTTTTCTCCAAGTTAATACCCCATTCAAAAGTTTGCTACAGAACCAGCTCCTACATGCCAGGTTCTGGTTTGGCTCTGTCTGGGCCCCTGTGAAGGGCTCATTTTAAACTCTGTCTGTCACTTCCACATCCATGCTTGCCCCTTGGTAGAGATGGAACACTGACATTTCGGATCCTTACGAGCAGGCCACTGGTGCACTCTAGAAAGAGCAAGCACAGGGATAACAGTGATCATAGCCATTGCATTAGCTCTGGGACTGTCAGCCACAATAGCTACAGCTGCAACAGCCCCCAGGGTGGGACGCAGGAGGCTGGCGGCGAAGCTGCACGCACATTCCTCTGCCACTTTTCAGTCTCACTGCTCTGCCTACTCTCTCATCGACTGGAGCAGTTTCCGTGGGTTTATGCCAAATAATTCGGGAGGAACAATTACAGCAGCTACTATCTCATCACTACGCCCTTCTTCCAGAGGAGATTGAGCTGGGTGGGGCAGATGACTTTTGCAAAGAAAAAAACACCATATCAGGTCTTGGGCAGAACTTTGGAAATCCATGACTCTGGAAAATGCTATAACTACTTTAATTGAGTCCAGTGCAGACCTCTGTGGCATAGATTATGATAGTTCAAAATAGAAAAAGACTGATAAAATCGAAACACAGAGAATAATAAAACACTAAATGACGAAAAACTTTCTTAAATCATCTGTCAGGATATGGAAAATCTTAAGCAATTTGTAAAGAATTAAAAGAAGAAAAAACTATTTCAAGCAATGTTTAAAGTACAAGACAATATTAAGATTTAAAAACAGTTTCTGCCACTTGCTGCCAATGGATAAAAAAAAACCACTCAAAATGAACTGTTTGAAAATAGAATTTCTCAGAAATTAAATAAAGTAAATCTAGCCTTAAGAGTCCAAACTTCTCTACCATTACTTGAAGATATAAAAAGATAGCTTCTAAATTACTTCACAATTTTAAATGAACAGTTTTAGTATAACTTCAACAATATAGACAGCAGATTGAAAAACTGGAAAGCAATCATTTTGCCGCATTAGTCAAGAGTTCACACATAATCCCTCAAGATTCAAGGGCTAGAAGAAAACCTATGGGTAGCTATAGCTCTGACCATATCACCTCAGCCTATTAGTAAAATGTCAGGTTCCTCAAAGAATAATCGCTTCACTATGAAAAATGTCGAGGGGAGGCTACAGATGAGTTTATGCAGGTCAGAAGCCAAGAATAGGCCAAGCAGACAGAGATTGTGCAAAGCCTACCCTTTACAGCACCACGCAGATGACCTAGCCACCACGAGCACTCGGCATCCAGATCTGGTAACAGTCCATGGCTATTTCTGGGGCTCACTTCAGTACACGTTGAACTCAGTACTGGCACCGACTTGCAATCAAATGGCTGAGGATTTCAAACTGCAAGTTCTGGCACCAGTCTCATTTTAGAAACAGCACCACCGAAGCCGCATTTAGAAAAATAAACAAGCCTTCAGGAGTCTTAGCACAGGCTTCGGCAGCTCGAATACATCTGCACATCACTTAAGCAGTTCTGCCCCCTGGTTCACATTGGTTGGATATACAATGTGTCCAATCCTATCTCTGCAGGCTTTGGAATAGGAGGGTAACTCCTTCAGTTGAAGAAATACCCAACTGTAAAACAATCCTTGAAAAATGATAAATATAGGGGTAGATTTCTTATGAGAACTCACTGCAGCATTCTTCATTTTGTGAGTCTTTCTTTCTAAATTTGTTGCCATAATTATACTGTACCACAGGAGATTTACAAAATTTTGATATTTCCCTCCACTCAGGAGTTGGAACTCTAGGTTACAGTTGCCATACTAAATAGCTTTGTTCTTGTATGAAACCCATTTGAGAATTTATCTTTACTTTCAAAATATACTTTAATTATATATTTGATGAGAAAAACCTACTTAATATTAATCAGTGTGCTTTTGTTCAGTTTCATATACATAGGTAAATGTGCTTTTGTTTCTTATGCAGAGGAGATGATCTCCAATGTTTCTAGAGGAACCATTGTGTTCTTTGATAAGTGCCTTTTGAACTACACTGAAGGGCATCTTCTATAGAGCAATATGCACATTTGAACATATGTATAAAATATGTATTTATATAAGAATCTCTTCCCTCAAATTGTTTAACATTTTTAAGAGTATTCTGTTTTTCACATTCTAAACTTCAGATCTTCCATGCAGATAGAGTGATGAGCTAGAGGCACCAGGTCTTTGAAGGTGTTTGCTCAGAAAATTGTGGCCATACTTACTTGACTGAATATTTGGCTGGTTGAATTTTGCTGCCAGTATTCTTTTCCATTTGTGTTTTTACTTTGACCCCGGGGTGACAACTCCAAAAGAGAACTGTTGTGAATTTTGTCAAAATTTGTCATTCTGTATTGATCACTTTTATAATATATAAGAAGGTTTTTGTTAAAAAAATTAAAATAAAACTTCAGGAACATTTTTGACCTCCAAACTGACCCTATGAAGATGAAACATCCACAATTACTTTAGTGGAAATTTCATAAATTCTCCCAAACATTTTTATTACTTAGATGGTTGTTGCTATCAACACAAAATAAAGGCTGTTTTTTTTTTGCCTCTGTGTATCTTGTTTAATAAAGAACAGAGAAATAATACACATAAAACTATACTACTTGTATCACCCATAAATTCTTCCCCAGGAGTGAAGTACCAGATAAGAATGTGCAGAGATGCCGGGCTGTGTCTGTGAGCTATATCTGCACAAGTATTAATAAGAACAGAGGGAAGGAAGAGAAGAACCCTTTGAGAAAAAAAAGAGTTCCCCTACTCTTGAGTTAAAGGAAAAGGAATTAGAACAAATTCCATATCTTTCAAGTTCTATTTCTAGATGTAATTTAAATGTAGAATATCACCGAACATAGCTAAGTATTTTTACTGTTTTAATATAGAATATGTATCAAGTGAATAATTTCAGAACCATTTTCACAAAGGTACTAATTCTTTGTAAAAAACAGATGGTGCATACTTATACATTTTATCAAGCATTAGCTGGTTTTGTGTATGAGTGTTGTAAAGGGTTCTTTTAGTAATGATTGGCAGACTTTCTAGTTAAAGTCTTGATGCATCAAAATTAAAAGATATATATTTTTGAACATTAAATTTATCTTTTAGTACCTTTTTACTACGGTAATCCTCAAATCCAGAATGTAGAAAAAGATTCAGAAAGTGATTTTATATATTGAAAATTATTTTCAGAATTAATTACATTATTAGGTCAACATTTTTTAAAAGGCATTGCACTGGCTAAAAACTCCAAATCCATTTTTTAGTTTTCATTGATAATATAATTTGCGTTTAACATGTCAAACTCCTAGGAGTTTTGTAAAGTGAAGGTACTTAACTGGGGTCATTACTGCCATTGTTTTTATTTTTGTCCAGTGTTTACCACTATACAAATAACAAGATTTACTGTATCCATTACCTTTAAATATAAAATTAGATTATTCAAAGCAGGCCTATTTGGGATTTGAAAGTTATTGGGATGACTTTGTGCTACTTCAATCTGGGTTTACACTCTGCTTTCTGGGGAAGTGGGACCCATTGTGCTGATCTTTGTTATTGGCCAAGGGTCTTGTAGGGCCAGTATATTTGGTCACTTCCACTAAACACATTATTTTGTCAGCAGTACACAGATCCTTTCACCATGACCATGCACTTGTATACCATAGGAAAGGCAAAAATTTTACAGTTCAGAAAACACCACTTATCTCAAAATGATACATAATTTAACACAGAAGCACCTTTTTTCCATTACAAATTCCACAACCCTCAAGGGCTGTTGGCATTCTCTGACATTCACTATGACATCTGCTCCAAACAGCACTGCTCCATTTTCCCCTTGTGTCAAAAATTATACAGCTTCTGTGTATAAATGGAACAATTGGAAATAATCGGTGACAAAGTGAGTATGGTTTATCAAGGGATGGCTGCCCTTCCTTCCGCTCTCACAGGTAACATGGAGCACGGTGACAGAAAACTGTCACACGGACTGATTTTGCATAATCCCGGGGAGGAATTCACCCGGAGCAGCAAGGCCTCCAGATCCCTGCTGTCTAGAGCAGTTCTCCCACTTCCAGCTGAAGTCACTCTCGGTATACGCGGTTTCACTTCCGATTAGGAATGCTCAAGAGAACAAGAAGGCAGCGCTTAGCGGCCCCCTCTCTGCTGAGCCCTGACAGGGAAAGCCAGAATGGGCTTCCTCATGCCAAAGCGTCAGGACTCAGATGCACAGATAGGTTCTGATGAGAAGAGAGAGGGACTTTGCAATTCATATGACAAGAGAAATGGGACAGCGCGCGTCCAGAGACTGACTGCAGAGATCTGAGTCGGTAGAGTTCAGTGTGCTGGGCAAACGGGGAAGCCAGGTTTTTCCTACTGTATCTTTCTTTTTCTTTATAACCAGATTTTTGTTTCATTCCTTCTACAAGTGTTTCGTTTTAATTTTTAAAGATTATGCTAACCCATGGACATCAGCGCTGTTGAATATGTCACTGAGTAATTTAAATAGTTTTCAGATGAAGTGTCATTTTTTCATACGATAACATTCGCATTGTCTTTTCTCTTTTAATCACTTACTGGCTTTATTTTCACCTTCCTTTCCCTGAGATGCAATTCTCGACACTCACAATGCAAAGGAGGAAGGGTTTCATTTCACTTGTGACTAGGTTCAGCACATGGCCAGCCTGTCCCAAGGCAGGCGCTTCATGGTGGAAGGTGGGGTGGAACAAAGCTGCTTAGTTCCTGCTGGCTGGAACGCAGAGCTGGAGAACAGTGGCAAAGAGGAGTCATCACGGGCCGTATACAGTAGGCAAGGCTGTGACCCAGCCAGACGCACCCAGGAGCATGCTTCCATCTCTCAATCCAACGAAGCTGACATATCAGGATTAATGGTCACACAAATATTTCTCAGACTTAAGTGTGTGTGTGTGTGTGTGTGTGTGTGTGTGTGTATGATGAATATCCCATCAGATGTAGATTTTCATTGAGTAAGTGGGGTAATCAGGGAGAATAAAATTGAATATTTTTAATGAGCTCACATGTCTGTTGTGGCCAATTTCCTCTAACCATATTCTGAGTGACAAAGATCTAAATTATCTTTGCCTCCTCTTTTACAATTCTTGTGTGTATATTCACTACAGTCCCAAGATTCAATGCCCCACTGGGATCTTTAGAAAGTTTTTTACCTAGTATATCCTATCAGTGCCCAGACTGGCTAGGTTTTATTTTGCAAAGCCTCATATTACTACCCTTTCCTTAAAACCATGTTCTTTAATTTGCATCCCTTTGCATAACAAATATTTTTGATTATTTACTGAGATTTGCTCCCTGAAACCCCATTAGAGAATTATTGCATTATCCCTGATTTCAACCTTGGGGTTCTTTAATTTTGCTATCTTCAATTACTTTCCCTGATTTTACTCTAACATGGTTTTTCCTTAGCTCACTAAAAATAGCTTTATAACATTTTCTCTACCCATGTATCACCCAGCACCCCATTACAAAGTTAGAAATAATAAACAGAGATGAAGACTCCCCCTAGAGTTTGGGTCTAGTGTC
This sequence comes from Dinomys branickii, assembly GCA_004027595.1. NCBI lineage: Eukaryota > Metazoa > Chordata > Mammalia > Rodentia > Dinomyidae > Dinomys > Dinomys branickii. Next base: position 5,701 of record PVLD010020599.1, on the reverse strand, counting down.
CCCCAAAGGCCCGTGTGATAAAATCCCAGTACCCAGGCCATCTCATACTTGGAGTGATGGAAATTTTAAAAGGTTAGGGTTAATGAAAGGCCTTCTAGTCACTAAGGAGCATGTCTTTAAAGGGGACAATAAGACCCCTATCCTATCTCTGATTTTTCTTTACATCCTGGCCATAATTTGAGTACTTTTTGTTCTAATATGCATTTCTACAGTAGGGCGCTGCCTTGAAACAGTTCCAAGAGGAGTGAGCCAGCCATACACTGAATCTTCCAAAATGATGATTCAAAATTCCTTTTTTTCTTTTTATAAATTGTTTAGTTTATGAATTCATCACATTAATATAAAGGTGATTAACATGAGCACTTCTCATAATCAGGCATGCAGTGTGCCAAGACATGTTACTTGGTTTTATTTCCTGTACTTTAACAAACCTGAAAAACTTTAACAATAATTTTTCAAATACAACTAAGACAACATTTGGATTATGTCAGTGTTTGAGGTTCTTGATGTTAAAGGGAAAACCAGGACTATAGTGAAGAAAGAGATTGTGTTAAGAAAAATTAATGGGAATATTTAAGAAGTAGCAAGGAGAGAAAAGAAAGAAAGGTTTTACTTTGGGTAGTCTTGGCTTAGAAGAAGGAATTACTGAATTTCCACTAAAAGTAGACTTTGCCAAAGAAAGCTGTTAGAGGTTACTAGAAGAAATGAATCAAGGAATATGACGCCTAACCTCCTGGATTACATGTGTGTTTGTGGTAAGCAATGGTGAGGTGTCCACTACCAGAAAGTAATGAGGGTCCTAATTCGCACCAAGGATTTCCAAGGGAAAGAATGAAGATGGGTAAGTAACAGCGCACCCCAGGTTTGCAGAGATGATTTATTTTCTAGTAGAATTATAAGGAGAAAGTAACCAGAGTGCCATCCTATTTGAAGTTCTTGTCTCTGGTATACACTGTCTGCTAAATAAAAATGATGTTTGAATACCAATTACTCAAGCTATTCTTGGAAGTAAAGAGGAATACTTCATAAGCTAATTTTGCAAGGACAACAGTAACATGATAAAGCAGACAAAGACCATACTCAAAAGGAAAATGGACCTCTATGAGTGTGAACACAGGTACACTGCCATCCAACAGAAAAGCAGAGATTTTCAATACCATCAACTTTTCTTCAAAGCTTAGCAACAGTTTGACATGTCTTACTTTTTTGCTTACAGGCAGTAGAGAGCTATGGTTAAAACACATGTGTTTAAAATGTAGCATAAACCATGGATCCCAGAGAATGCATTAACATGACATTTTGTCAGCTTCATTAGAGATTGTGCTGCCTCAGCTTCCACGTTTTTAAGAAATGTCATCATGAGACATGAAAGCTGGCTCTATGGTTAGGATCCCGAGACTATGGCTAAGAGTTCTCAGTACAAATCACTTCATTCTTACAGGAGCCAAGAGTGACAATCAAGATCCAACCTCATGGTGATGCTGGCTATGTCTTCTGACTTCAATAGAATCACAAAAGCCTTTTGTACCCAGGAACACTACTGTGAACTCTGGATCTAATAAGGGCTTACTAGAGTGTTTAACAGCAGTATGCATAGAAAACTGCATGAGAAATGGGCCAACAGTTTTGTCTTCTGTCATGAGAACACTGCATGTCACACAGTTTTGGTACAGAAATTCTGTCAAATCAAACAAAACATTACAGTGTATCATACCTTATACAGCAGATCTGGCACTACATGATTTCTGTCTCTTCGCAAAAATTAAACTAACCATGAAAGGTAACTGTTTTGCATGGATCCTGGACATTCAGGCAGTCACAGCAGGGGAACTAAAGACACACACAAATGAAGACTTTCAGAACTGCTTTGGCAGCCACAACAGCAATGGTATATTGTGTTCAAGGGGAGGGGATGTGTTTTGCAGAGGACTAACGACAATGTGCCTTTTTGTGTAAAACTTTTGAAACAAATTTAAACATGACCATGGTTTTTAATCACAACTCTTTTAACCTGTACATTTAGACTCCAAAAAATGCTTCACAGCATAATAACACATTAAATGAAAAGAACTTAAAATTATAAACCATGTGCAAGAGGATCTTATTTTACATGGGGAAGGCTGATTCAACATTTGCAAAAATATCAGTATAATCTATCAAATGAGGAGGCTGGAAAAAATGATGTAAACCTTTTAATTGACCAGGAATAAAAGATTTGGCAAGGTTCAACCCTTATTTCTAATAGGAAGAAGTTTTTCAGTAATTCAGCAATAGAACAATACTACCTCAGTTGAGCAAATAAAGTCTTCAGGATATTAATGTCAAAGGGCTATGATTGTATGATGATAGACTATTCATTTTCAACATTTACATTCGATACAGGCCTGGAAGTTATAGTCCCTGAAGTGAGCCAAATTATAAATGACACAAATTAGAAGCAAAAAATAGGACTGGCCCTGCTTGAAAATTATATAATTGGCTATGTAGAAATTCAAGTGACTCTTAAAAAGAAATCTGTAACAAAACTAAGAAGTAAATTTAACACATTTTGCAGGATATAAAACCAGTTACACTTCTCTAAAATCAACACAAAAATGGTATGCCTTTCAATACTCAAAATTAGAATACACAAAAAACATGAGCAAAAGTAATTTTTAAACCAAAATTTAAGACATCAATATCACTTAACATCAATCACTCCAGTGCACTGAAATGCTGAAGCATAAGGTTAATATGCAATACATGAGGAAGATATGTTTTTACCGGACCCAATTCAGTAAACCTAGCAATTCTCTTTAAATTGTCATAAACATGCATGAAATTCATATGAATATGCAAGTACAGATCTTCTAAAGCCAGAATAGTAATGATTCAAAAATTCATCCCACTATAACAGGGAATTACAACAAATGCCACAACCTCCCCTATCATTACAACTCCATATACAAGCAATAGTCGAGTAGCTGTCCCAGTGAATGCTATTAATGTTCCACTTCCCAGGATAAGGCCAATTTTTTCTCTGAAGTGTGTATCGCCTTCAAATTGCAAATTTTCTCCTCTATTTAAAAAAAATCATTCCCAATGCTCTACCTTGTACTGATTTCTCCAAGTGCTTGTAGGAATGTTACTTTCAGAGTCTCATCTTAGCCAAATATCTGAATTTTAGAAGTCACTTGAGTATATTTTTAGAGTTGACAAATATATCTGCCCCATTCAGTGTTGCTAGATTCACACATAAAAAACAATGATCAGAAGAGATTATTATTTTTCCACCTCACATTGTCAGAAGAATGTTACTCAAGCAATACAAAAATTGCCAATGATTTTTTCCTTTTGGTCATGTGTTTATAAAATTTCTCAGTTGCATCTGATGCTTTCTCACCTTACAGAACTACATCACTGAAATTTTTAAGAAGTGGAAAATTGTCCACTATTTTGACTTTGGCTGGGAAATCTCAAATTCAATTGATGTTGCTTTTAGTAGATGTCATCCAGAAAAATAATTCTTAAAAATCAACTGCATCAAATAGCTCTTTGTTTCGTTTTATGATGGTAGTAAACAAAGACCAAACACATGAACCACTATTTTGTAACTCTGTCAAAAGCAAAATGAGTATTATAGCATTCATGTGTATAAATGAATAAATCCTCCTGCCTTCCAAACTCGTGTGTATATAGCACTAACATGTTTGTCTTTCCTGTCACATATATAGTAAAATTTCAGTATGTATGTACAACATATATTCATTTCAGAGTTATCCTATAATATCTGCAAGAAATTAAGGTCATACTTTGTGTAAATATAAAGTTTCACCTTCTGAAATTATGATTATTTACAGTTTTTCCCCAAGAGGAGTTTTTAAGCAAGAAGTATATATTTGACAATTCTAGTGATTAATTATGTAGACTTAATAGTATTCATAATTTTCAGCTTCTTCAAGTCACATTGCAAATAAGCATATTAACATGCTGTGAGAAAAGTGGAACAATCTTAAACACATTTCTTTACAAAATAATTTGATTACGATTTTTATTACTAACATTTTAAGTCTCAGAGGATGTATTTTGAAGGTCCTCCTCCTCCTGTGCAATGCCCTTGCACACACTGACATAAAGTAATCAGATTTTAATTTTTACTATAAAAGCTTTAAAAGGCAGGTAGCCCAGAAGTTTTGCATGTATGTGTCAGGGAGTGGTATTTGCGTACATATATGTATGTTTCCACTTTATAAAAAATAGTTATTGGCTCAGCCCTGGATCTCTGGGTCAGGAAGGAGCTTGGCCCACAAGGCAGCATCTAGGTGGCCCCTCTGCCTGCGTGGAACTCTGGACAGGTGAGGCGTGTGCATGCTCCGACTTGGATCTCTGGGCAGGGAGGAGCTCAGCCCACAGAGCAGCATCTGAGCAGCCTTCTGAGCACAACTCTTGCCAGAAAGCTTAAGGGACATTTTCCCGAAGAGAGGGAGACATTGGAGCAGCCTTTGCAACCAATCATTGCCTGGTGAGCTGCCTGGGTAATTTGTAGCTCAATACTTTTCATCTGATATCCAAAATGACAAGACAGAAGAGCATAATGCATTTTCAGAACTCAACCCCACCCAGAACAAGTCCTGGACACAATGATATAGGAGAACTAGGAAGCCACATTACCTGCAATTTCTGAACTGATTGCATCCGAAGGAACAACTCCATCAGGCCACAGAAGAGATTAATGTAGAAATAATCCTCAGGCAAAAAATGAAGTGAAAGTAATAATGGAAGAAATGCTCTGCACATATAGAGAAGAAATAGATAAAAGAATAGAAGAATATAGGAAATAAATGGAGATGTTACATGAGAATTTAAGAATGAATTACAACAAATGAAACAGGCCCAAAGAGATTGCCAGGAAATGAAAACTTCCACTGAAAGCTTGCAAAACCACTTCAATGAAGCTGAAGATAGAATTTTAGATCTTGAAGACAGCATGGCAGCTAGTGAGTGTGAAAGGAAGGATCTCATAAAGTCATCAACGATCCAGGAAAAATCAATCCAACAGCTGCAAGATGAGGCAAAAAGAAATAATATTCAAGTAATAAGAATCAGTGAAACAGCAGGAGACAACACAACTGATATAAAAAGAATATTTGCTGAAATAATAGCAGAAAATTTCCCAAGCACAGTAGAAGATACTGAAGTGCACTTAAACGAAGCATATAGAAACCCAACAAGCCATAACCCAAATAAAGCCACACCCAGGTATATAAGAGTCAAGATCCCAGACATCCAGCAAAAGAACACAATATTAAAAGCTGCTAGAGAAAAGAAACAGATCACCTATAAAGGAAAGCCCATCAGAATCACAGCAGACTTCTCAACAGAAAACATGAAATCAAGAAGAGCTTGGAGCAATATATTGCAGATTCTGAGACAAAACAACTTCCAACCCAGAATGATGTATTCTGCAAAACTATCCTTCAAATTCAATGGAGAAATAAAATATTTCCATGACAAAGAACAACCGAAGAACTTCATGAGTGCCAAACCAGCATTGCAAAAAGCACTAAAAGATATTCTAGGCAGAGAAAAAAGAGACCACAATCTCAAGAACAATAGAAAGGAACCCTCAAACAGAACAAGCAAGTAAACAGAGAGCAAAAGTAGGACAACAACAAGTAAATACCATGTCAAGAATAAGCCAACCTATAATCATTAATATCAA
>PVLD010020598.1:0-33527 GCA_004027595.1 Dinomys branickii | reverse complement strand
TTGATACATTGTGTCAACTTGGGGAGTCTAGAGGTTTAACTAAGTAACTCAACAGTTGTAAATCTTGGGGTAAACAGGATATGCCCTTACCCTTGTGGGATGTTGTTTATGTTAATTTGGGAAGCTTTAAAGGTTAACTGTGTGATTCAGGAGGAAGCCAGGGTGCTTTGTAAACATCCTGAGCCTGTGGAAGAGGAGGTCATGGAGGTTATGTGAGAGGTACATGCCCCCTGGGCGGGGGTAGAGTGTTTACAACGTAGGGGAGAAAAGGAGGCTGCTTGCAGCCATTCCTCCGTTTTGCTGGTTGTTTTTGCTGTGCTCTGCTGCCCTGAACAGTTTCCCCTCTGCCATGTGCCATTCTGCCTCAGAATCAGCCAAGTATGGACTGAAACTTTCACAAACTGTAAGCTAAATAAACCTTTCCTTTCTTCATTTTGGGTGTTGGGTATTTTGTCTCAGCAACGAGAAAAAAGTAACCAAGACAACAGACAAATTCCACAAAGCCACAACTTGCTAAAGCCCTCTGAGAAGAAATAAACAACAGTGCAATTTAAAGAAAAGATGGCAACTCTACATAATTGCATTTAGAAAATAGAAGTAGAGATAAAACTTTTCAACTCACTTAAATCTAGATTTACCCAAATTCTAAAATCAGATTATAAAACAAAACTCATAAAGACAAAGTAGGTACAGAGAAAGGTATCAGATACACATTTCTGGTGAACAGAACACAAAAATCCCTATTAAGTATAAATTTAATTCTATGGTACATAAGGTGGGATTATATAACATACAGGTGGGATTTTTCCTCAGAATGGATAAGTGGTTGAAATATCAATCAATATAATACACCATTTTTACAGATTAACCAAGAAAAACCACAGTATCTTATCAATTGGTGTAGGAAATACTGATAAAATTTCATATCTGTCCATGACTACTGCTATTAGCAAGCTAAAAATAGAAGGGAAAAATTTAACTTGATAAGGATCATTATTAATTTCCGTTATTATAAAGATGTATCTGAGATTAATCAACTTAAAAAGAAGAAATATTTATTTTGGGTCAAGGTTTTGGAAGTGTCAGCCCATGACTGGTGGTCCCTGTTGCTTTGAGCTGTGGTGGCCCAGTACAATAATGGAAATTGAAATTTTAAATTAAGAAAATGAGTCTTATAAATATGAAATATTTAGATATAAATATAACAAATAAGCATAGAGTCTACTGATAAATATAGAACACTAATGAAAGAAATGAAAAAGACTTAGATAAAAGAATAAAGTATCTTATTTGTTCATGATAGAGAAATTCCATATAGTTCAGACTTTAATTCTTCTCAAACTGGTCTATAGATTTAAAAGATCTGCAAATTAAATGCCTAGAAATAGTTTGTAGATGTAAATAAGATAATGCTGGAGTTTATGATAAAGTTCACAGAACTTGAAGAGCCAAAGTAACTTTTAAATGGAGAACTCATTTGAAGGAAGCACTTGCCCGAAATTTGAGCATCCACACTCAAGAGCACATGGTATTGGGAAAAGAACGAACACGTAGATACTGGAAGATATGTAAGTCCAGAAATGGAGCCATAAAAATGTCTTAATTTTTGGCAAAGGTGCAAAGGCAATTTATTACAGAAGGTACAGTTTTTATCCCTAAATGATATCAGTACAGAGAATTGATATCACAGTGAATTTACAGATAAGGAATAAGACAATTCAGATGTCGGTTCAGTTAGTGTGGTGCATTCACTTGATATTTAAATTTAGAACAAGCACTGCTTCCCTGGGGTTCACACTCATATCTGCATTATAGAATGCACTATTATCCTTGTATCAGAAGAAATAAAGACAGAGAATTCCAAGATGACAAAAGATTGAAAGATCAACAGGGTATAATAACCCTAAAAATGCATCAACTTTATTAGCAGTGCTTCAAAGTATACCAAAAAAACCCACAAAATTAAAATGAAAATAAAAATGTCACAACCATAGTTGCGGATTTTAACATTGTATATTGGTAAGATAACACAAAGAAAATCAGTAAAGATAGATAAGCTACTCTCCTCAGCCTCGTTGCGGTCCAGAGGAGCCCACATTTGTAATCCCAGGAAAAGGTTATTGGAACTCCAATAAGTAATTCCAATCTACCACTTCCAACGCAACCCACAGCAAGAATAAAGAGATAAATACATATCTGCAGTTTTAGGGAGCCAAGGGGGTCCTAAGTCAAGTTAGAACAATGGCTGACAGGAACAAAGGCCTCAACCCAGAGTCAAACCCAGGTTATATTAGTTCATGAAGAAGGGAGTGGTTTAGGGATGAGCGACTGTGGGCACGGATGGAAGTACACGAATTCTGTGAGCTGGGATAGGTAAGAGATATTATCTCTGCAATATGCAGAGAGAGATATGAGTAATCTGCATAACACAATTTGAGGTTGTGTTTTGAGGTTGTGTTTTGAGGTCTGATACCCATCTTTCATGGCCTGAGACATCATGGGTTCTTTTTCAAGCCTCAATCTCAGCCAACAGTGCAATGTCCTTGGCCTAGCTCATGCATACTAGGTGGAAGCTATAGGCGAGACATTACTACTGACCTGTTGAATTGCTTCAAAGATGACATACCAGCACCTTTGCTAGACCCATTTACATTTGCTTAAAGTGAGTGGGTGAAGTACCTATCCATCTCTGTATATATCAGTACACCTAATCAGGACCAAGTTTAGTCCAAATGGAGACAGATGCTCTTCCTTCAAGAAGAGCCATCCTGGAGGTCCTCCACACTGCTTGACAGCAAACCATACACACTCACATTTTTTTTTTTTGGTACCTGGAATTGAACCCATCACCTCAGGCTTGCCAGGCAAGCACTTATGCCACTGAGTTACATCCCTAGCCTGGACAGCAAACCACACAAAACAACACAGAATACTTATCATTTTGAAATGATAACCAAATGAGATAACTGAATAATAGCCAAAAAGAACATACCTTGCACCATAAAAAAGGTTGTAATAAGTTGCAAATGGTTGAAAGCTCATGCAACCTGTTTTCTGAAATATGATAATGGACAGAAAAACTAAGTTAGTTGCCAAACAAAACACTTGGAAGTGCTCTCCATACTTAGTTACAACATCCTTTCAAATAAATCAAGCACCAAAAAATTCACAAAAGGAAAATATTTGCGACTTGCTGATAATGAAAATACACATCAAAATTTTTAGGATGATATAAATGAGAGGGTCAAAGGAAATTATCTCTTTAAGTGTTTACATTAGAAAGAATAAAGTTATAAATTAAGTGATCACAGCTTTTACCATAAGAAGGTAGAAAGGGGATACTGAGGCCTAAGAAGAAAGTAGATAAAAATCAGAGCAGAAAATCAATTTGACAGTGAAAGGAAAACTTGAGAAAATTGTCCCAGCCACAAATCTATTTGTCAATATTTATGCAATTAGGGGCTGGGGATATAGCTCAGTGGAGTAAGTTCCTGCCTGGCAAGTGCAAGGTCCTCAGTTCAGTCGCTAGGACTGCAACTGCAGTCCCCAAATTTCTATTTTCATTAAATATATATATATTTAATGAAACTTCCCACATGTTGACAAAGAATAAAAAGAAAAACATTAATTAACAACTTATGCTTCAAGGAACGAGAGACATTACTACAGATCATGAAGAGACTGGTAGGCTAAGAAAAAATATAATGAATAAATTTATGTCCATAAAATTCCAGTAACTTAAATAAAAAATTGGTGGTAATACATAAATTACCAAAACATAACACATGATACAAGGTCTGAATAGCCTTGTTTGTGATCAAAAATGTATTTGCAAATGAAAATTTTTCCACAAATAAAACTCCAGACCGAAATGTATTCACTGATGAATATTTAAAAAATAATTCATTACATAATCACACTCAAAAAACTGTGGAAAAACACATAACCTTTATTTAAATAAACTCGCCAAGATCTGATATTTATAACCCAAATCCATTAGTACTTATAAGGGATAATAATGCCTTCTATAGTATATATGAGGGCAAATCCCAGGAAAGCAATGCTTGTTTTAAATTTAAGTATCAGTCAAGTAATGCAACATATTAACTGAATCAAAGTCTGAATTGTAATAGGTCTTATTTAAATGCGAATTACCCCAACCATTTGTAGTACATGAAAATTTACATAGCATGTCCTCTATGGGATCATCAAATTTCTATTTCTATTTAGTGCAAATTTTATATTGTGGAAACAATCTACATTTTAGAACTAGATAATCTTGTGTTAGCTATATGGCTTTTCCAATAGCTAGCAATGAATTCATGGACACCTTACTTTTTAAGATTTCAAATTCCTTATTTTTTGAGTATTTACAGAGATTACAAAAATTGCAGATGAGGTATATAAAGCGTGTGATTACAGATATTTGAAAAATTTTACATATTAACATATAATTCACATCAGTGGTGAGGGAATAAAGTCAGGTGCCTTTCAATTCTTTCCTACACTCCACAACATTCATCTTAAAAATTCTGATTTTTTCCTCCAATATTCTGATACCTAGAATAATCCCTGACATTTAAAATGTCATTAATGGTAATTTAAACACTTGAAGATATAACCTCTTTTGAGCCTTTCATTTACATCATTCTGTACATTCTGAGTTTTATTATCAGTAGGTTGCAAACGGTTTTCTTTTGTGATATTTTTTGGTGCATAATTTGTTTAAAAGGAAGTTATTACTAAATATTGAGAGCACTTCTAAGTGTTTTTTTAAAACCTAACTTAATTTTCCTGCCCATTGTTGTATGTTACATAATATGTTGCATAAAACTTCAACCTGTTAAAACTTATTACATTTTACATTAAAAAGAAGAAAACCACAAATTCAATGATTATAACTTTTCTGATAAAAAGACAGAAGGGGAATCCTGAGACCTAAGTTGAAAGCAGATAACAAACAGAAGAGCAAACAATCAATTAGAGAGAGAGAAAACTATAGAGATTTTAAAAAAACCACTGTGAGACCAGCTAACTTACTTTTCAAATCTCTCTAACCCCTTTATTAGCTAACGCAGCATTATTTTAAATTCTATAATGTGGCTTTTGCCTTTTTATAAAATTTGATGGTTTATTTAGGAATTGTAAAACAACGACTTAGTAGATCACAATAAAACTAGAGAGATTATGGGAGATAGAGAGTAATTGGAGATAATAGTGTCAGCAAAATAAAGGCCCCAAGGGCAAACTGAAAAGGTAAATATATGGACCCTGAACATACTACCTTAGAAAATTTTAGAATATACAAGAATATATTCCATTACCCATCACACTTCAGGCAGCCTCTGGAAAATTCCACTGGCTGCTTAGGATAAGGCTCGGCAGGTAAATAACATTGCGGAGGTATTATGTAAATAGGTTTGACCCTTAAGAGTTTTGGGGGATATTCAGAGGTTTTTAGATCAAACCATGAGAACTGTTGGCTAATACCATTTCTGGAAAGTTCTGTGGGTTAGAAAAATGCTGCATTATGATGTCTTAAAATAAGTATTCTAGTCCTAGTTTTTCCTTTTTTTCATGGTTAGAAATTCGAGGCTTTTCAAATCCACATTTAAACAGAAAGGTTCTTTTTAGTCCACCAAAAAGAGCTCTGTATTACAACTTGCTCTCAGTGTGAGAAGCCGCTGAGGTGAAGTCGCCAGAGGCCTACCACAGGGGCCGGAGGAGGCACCACCCTGAATCTTTCAATCAGCGCTCCCTGTTTGAATTGTTTGAACAGGCCCCCTTTCACGGCCTCTTCGTCTATCACTTCTATGCCTCCCTATATTCCCTCTTTGAGATTTTGTTTTTGTGTAATGTTGCCAGATGTTCTGTCCTCAATTTCCTTGTCACGCAAGAGAAGGAAGCGTTCCATCTGATAGGAAGCCATGTGTCAGCACCTGCTCTCTGGGTTGATTCGTTCATCATTTCCCTTTCTGTTTTCCAATACTGCAGGGGCTTTTCTGTCAGCAGCAGCAGTGACACAGCCATCCTCACTGTGCCTGCTCTTCTTTCCATGGATGTCAAATTCCAGAATCCCATGAGTGCCTGTGAGCCTCAGCCCATCACTTGAGGAGTGTTTCTCGATACATGTCCACTTTTTGTTTATTTGTTTGCTTGGGGTGTTTTGGTAACTGAATTTGGTTAGGCTTTGCTGAAATATAAAACCTGCTTCTGTGTATGTGCATGAAGAATCCAGTAGAAAAATGGAGACAAATTTTTCACACCCTTAGATGCAATTATGCTTTTATTATGCAAAAGTATATCTAGTTTCAGGTTTAAATATCCCATGTACACCAGTTCCATCAATTTTACAGGCCACTGTGTATGGCGACTTCGCCAGTAACACGTACTATGTATACATTGGACTAGTATCTTTGGGAAACAAAATAATGTTTGACAACACAGATTGCATAGAAAAATTGGAGCTCCTGACCTAACTAGCCAGCTGATACAGGGTTTTGTGACCCGTTAAGAAGCACTGTGCGTATATGGGTCAGCCTTTTTGTTGCTGGAGCAAAATACCTAACATAGACAACTTAAAACTGACTTCGTTCAGCCCACGGTTTCAAAGGGTCCAGTCCACTGTTAACCAGCTCCGCTGCAGAAACAGCGCTGTAGGAAGGCACGCAGAGGACAGCTGCAGCGGACATGGCAGCCAGGAAGGAGAGAGAGTACGGAGAGAACCAGAAGGAGACACCCACCCTCCAAAGTCGTGCTACTGGTCGATCACCTCCTGCAGCTGGTCACCACCTCCTCACAACTCTTATTTATGAACTGCTGCGCAGATTGATCCCTTGATGCAGATGGTGCACTTGTCTTCCTGAAGTCCCACCTCTGGACCTATCAGATTTCTGCGGTACCTTTTAGATATAAATAATTCTAGTCCGTGAGTATTTTTTTATGTATAGTGAATTATGCCAGTGTAAATTGTACTAAGAAGATTTATTTCACAATTGTATAAGTAGCTTTTAACTCCCATGGACTCAGTAAGTGGTTTAAAAACTCAGACTCCAGTAGATATGTAAAGTTTTAACTTAATCTTAACTTGTTAAATTACTGTAACATTTGGCATATTTCTCAGGTGAATGTTTTTATACAGGGAAGGATGCAAGTACAGATTCTAGCAAATGCAAGCTATATGGACCTCAGTATACTGGCTCATTAGAATAATTATTATTTTTTATTTTAAAGGAAAAAAACAAAAACAAATTCATAAAAGCAAAGACATAAACAAAAAATATAAAAACAATACAAACAATACAGAATTTCAAGCAAGGTGATAGGAAATTAACAATGGTTGTTCTATTATGTATTGCTATCTCCAAATTGGTTACTCAGCTAACCAGATATAGGCATATAAGACTGATCAAAAAGTTAATGGCTTATTAGAATTAAACCTGAACTGCATAGCATTGCCTGGCTTGGCTTTGTGGGCCAAGCTAGAATAAGAATCTTTTAAATCATGTGGAAACGTCAGAAAAATTAAAATTGAGAAAGATTCTAAAGGACACAGAGCCGCTATTCTTGAAAAATGTGAATGGATAATGTTCCTTCATGATAGACTATGAAAAGTTAAGGATGACCTTTTAAACAACTGATAATATATAACAAACAAAAAGAAAAGTCCATATGTTTAGTAAGCCAAAAGAGGAAATAAAGAATCAAATTGTGAATAAAATTCCATTAGAAATGAAGGCAGAAAAGGAAGAGAAATTGAACAAAACTCAAACAAGATAATAAGAAAACAAAGAGTTTAATCCTATAAATGGTAATGGTAAAGGAAAATGGACAATGTAGTCCAATTAAAAAGCAAAGAGTAGCCAGATAGGTATAAAAGTAACCCTGAAGTTTAAGCACTATATTCCCAAGACTCCTTAAATACAAGCTCAGGCTTTAGTTAGGGTTCTACACTGTGATAGTTTACATCGAGATGTCCCCCCAAAACCTCATGCAGTCATGGTGTGAGCTTATAGAGTTGGACTCATCCTTGGTCCAGTGAGCACTGCACCTGCCCTGGGGCGGGTGGTTTGCCTACAGTGTAAGGCGGGGCAAGAGGCTTGGCTGCTGTGGCTCCCTGTTTTCTTTAGCTGCTTTTGCTGTTTTCTGATACCAAGAACTGTTGCCCTCTGCCTTGAGCCACTCTGCCTTGGAGACAGCTGATTACAGACTGAAATCTCCACAAAACTGTGAGCTAAATGATCCTTTCTTTCCTTAATTCTGGCATTGGTATTTTGCTTCAGCAACAAGAAGAAAGTAACCAAGACGTACACAAAACCAAAACTAATATACAAACAATAGATTAGGGATACACACTTAAAATCACTCTGTCCATCTCTACAGAGGGTAGGGGAGACAGGGGTGGGGAGAGAGGAGTGAATTAGCTAATTATAGAAGCCCGGAGCCCCCTCTCCTAACCTTTCAATTTCAAACTGGAAACACAAGAAATGCAGTGGAGTAATTTGATTCTAAGTCCACAGGCCTGGACACCAGTATAACTGAGGCCATAAACCCAGTTCAAGGAGGAGAAGACCAATGTCTCAGTGCAAGCAGGCAGGATGCACAAAGGGCAAAGTCCTCTTTTTTTGGGTTCTATCAGGCCTCTGTGATACAATTCAGCAATCATTTCTATGTTAATATACATAGAAAATATGAAAAGAATCTCCTTAAACCTGATATAGGACAGGCAATATCCCTGGTAACAAAGGAAATGGTAAAAGTCTAAACAACTTACATATTCTTCTCAAGGTGAGAAAAGTAAAAAAATACCCCTTCTTGTCACTTCTACTCAACACTATACTTAGGGTTTTTGCCAGTGCAGCAAAGCATGAAAAATAATTAAGAGCTTTATAGAACAGGCAGGAAGAAATAAAACTCTTGAACAGAACATATGGTGTCCATAAAATTCTCAACAAAGGCACAAAAATACTAAATCTAATAATGGAATATAGGAAGGCTGTAGGATTCCAATTCAGTACAAAAGTGATTTTTAAAAATTAGCAAATATTTATTAGAAAGTAGCAAAAATTTATTAAAAAGTAGCAAAAATTTATTAAAACTTTATAATCACAAAAACAATAGTCTTTTGAGAGGATTACTGAAATAATTTATAAGTTTCTGAACTAGCAACTACTTGACTTTAAGTCACAGAAATCTATACAAATTATACAGTGATAGCATGTTCATAGATCAAATGATTCAGTGATACTAAGATGTAAATTCTCCCCATATTGATCCACTGATTGAAAATAATTTTTCTACTTATTTTTCTAAATTAACAACCTAAAACTGGAATCTAAGTAGAAATTCAGCAACCTGAATAACTAATGTAGTTTTGAATAAAGAAAAAGAGGACAAGGAATTTTTCTATTTGATGTCAAGGTTTTTGTAAAGCCATAATTGCACAGATACTTTGATACTAGCATGAGGATAGAAAAATTGATCAATGGAACAGAATACAAAGCCCAGAAATACATTAGTAGATATATATATTCTTTTCAGCAAATATTAATAAGATTACTGAAAAAAATGCAAATTAAACCTTTACTTCATAGATGGAAGAACAAAAGTGAAAACTATTTTAGATGAAAACATCAGATGGTATTTTCAAGACTTTATGGTAGATATTATGGCTTGTGTCTAGATGTCCTCTCAAAGCCTCAGGCAGTCATAAGTGGAACTGTACAGAGGTGGCTGGAACTTGGGTTTGAGGCTGGGCTTAAGGGTGTGTGATCACTAAATTAATCGGCTGGTGGTTTGGCATATTCCTGGGTATGGATAAGGGAAAAGCCCAATGTAGGTGTGGGTGGCACAACCCAAGGGACTGGTAGCCTGGGAGGGATAAGAGGGAGAGCCTGCTGCTGCAGGCTGCTTCTTCACTACTGTGCTACTTTGCTGCCTTCTGCCCACTGTGAGCTGTGTTTCATCTGCTAGGCCACTCTGCCCTGGAGCCAGCCAAAAAAGAACTGAAACCTCTACAAACTGTGAGCTGCAATAAGATTTCTCTTTTTTACCTTTGTGTGTCATGTATTTTGTTTCAAGAATGAGAAAAGTAAGTAAAAACGGAAGCAAATAACAGTTAGAGGCTATCAAAGAACAATTACCATTACAAACTAATAAACTACATTGATTTAGAAAATTTTAGACATCTGATCATCAAAGGGTAATCTTAAGAAAATGTCTAAGCAGATTATGGAATGTTATACAAAAGTATGAGTGTAAATAGAGACTAAATACATGGTGAGATAGGGGAAAATAGGAAGAAAATGTTCCAATGGGAGAGGAACAAGAGAGGGAGTGGGAGAAGTGAAGGAAGAGAAAAAGATTAAGAAAAAAATATAAGGAAAAATGGACACTAAGCTTTTGTATACCAGGAAGGGAAGCAGGTTTGAAAGGAGGGCAGAAGAATGGAGAAAAAAATGAAAAATCAAGGTATATTATGTACAGGTACAAATTCTCTACAGAGAATATTATAACTATCAAAAGTGTACCAATAGACGTTTAAAAAAGAAAAGCTAAAAAACACGAGAGTGTGCATATATGTAATATATATATATATATTCAGAATGTATATAGACATATACACATACAAATGAATCAAAAATATACAAATAATTCCTAGGAGATTCTGAAAGATAAATTACCACAATTAAAAATAATTTCATGGTGAATATGACAATTATGTATATTTGAATTGCACCAATAAACTTAATAAAGATAATGACAATCTGGAAATTTTTATTATGAAGGAAAATATGTAAATGACCAATATCTGTAATATAAGGGATTCAATATTGTCATTTATAAATTTTTATTTTGGTTTTTACTTAGTATGTTCATAGTACATAATGAACACATTCACTGTTGGGAGTTGGTACATATAAGTGTCACATCTTAGTCTGTTTTCCTTCACCCTTTCCCCTCTTTTCTTCCCTCTCCCTCCAACCCTAGGTCCTCTTCTCATCTGCAAAAGATTTGCCTCCATTTCATATCATCTTTCTTTTATTTTGCTCTTTAAATTACTTATATTTTGAACCTTTCATGTAAGAGGAACATTGTCATATTTAACCTTCTGTCTTAGTTACTTTCGCTTCACTGGGACACAATAGTTGTAACTCACAGTTTAAAGGAAGAAATGATTATTTTGGTCCACTGTTTGTAGAGGTTTCAGCCCATTGTTGGCTGGCTCCAAGGCAGGGTGACATGGCTGAGGAGAAACAGTCCATGGCACGGTGGTGGAAAGCAAGAAAGGAAATAGAATTTTCCAGGCTACACCCCCAGTGACTCACTTCCTCCAATCAGGACATCATGGTTTGTGTCTAGATGAACCCGCAAAGCCTCATACAGTCTTAGATGGGGCTTTTTCAGAAGTGACTGAACCTAGATGTGTGATGCTGGGATAAAGAATGTGTGATAACTAAATCAGTCTACTGAATGGTTTGACACTGCCCTAATCATTGTAGCCTAGATAGAGTATAAAAGGGGCAGAAAGACACTGTGAAGGTCCTTTGGTGCTTCTGCTACCTTGTGGGTTGATGAACTGTTCTCTGCAATGCCCCTCTGCCATGTGCCACTCTACCTTGGAGCCAATGGGTAATGGACTGAAACCTCTAAACAACATGAGCTAAATAACCTTTTCCCCCTTTAACTTGGGGTGTTGGATGTTTATCTCAGCAAGGAGAGAAAAGTGACTAAGACACAAGGTTCACCTCCCAACATCACATTTACCTATAAACTCATCAGTTGGACCCACTGATTACATCATGCACCCATGATCCAGTCACCTATGAGTCCAGCCTATGAATACATTAGGCTTTGGGGGCATCTAGGCATAAACCATGACACCTTCTGTATCTTATTGATTTCATTTAGTGTCATGTTCTCGAGGGGCACCTATATTCCTACAATAACTCCAATTTATCCTTCCTAGGGCATATATCAGTTTCTTTATCCATTCATTTGTTGATGTTTTCGAAATATACAGTGCTTCTAAGGTTTAAATATTGTGAGTTATGTGTCTATAAACATGAATATGCATGTAACATTGTAAGGTGATGTCTTTAACTCTTTTGTGGAAATACCTAGAAGGAGCATAGCTGGGTAGAAGAGAATTTGTACTTTTAGTTTTTTTTAAGGAATCTCTATTCTGATTTCCATAGTGGTTTTACTAGTTTACATTTTCATGTACAATGTAGAAGGGTTTCCTTTTACTCACAAACTTGTCAGCATCTGTTTTTTTGTGAGTTTGTGACTATTCTTTCTGGAACAAAATAAAATCTCAGAATTGTTTTAATTTGCATTTTTTAAAATACCCAAAGATGGTGAACATTTTTTCATGTATTTGTCATTAGTATTTCTTCTGAGCAATGTCTCTTTTGATTGTCCATTTTTTGATTGTGTCTTTTTTTCTTGAGTTCTTTATATAGTCTAGATATTAGTCCTCTATCCAGCGAATAGCTGTCAAATATTTTTCCTTTACTGAACATTGTCTTTTCATTTTATTAGGTGCTTACCTTGCTGTGCAGAAGTCTTTTAATCTATGATATATTCTCATTTGATGATTCTTTGTGTAATTTCTTGTGCAGTTGATATTCTGTTCAGAAACTCTTTGCCTATACCTGTCTTCAGGAGTTTTGCCTGTTTTATCAACCAGCAAATTGTTTTATCTCTTAATATCTAGACCTCTGATCCACTTGATTATATTTTAGTACAAAATGAGACATATGGGTCTATATTAAATCTACATTTGGATTACCAGCTTTTCCAGCACCATTTGTTAAAGAGGCTAACTTCTGTCCAGCATATACTTTTGGCTCCCTTTTCAAAGGTCAAATCATTGTATGGGTTTCCATGTCCTTCATTCTGCTCCATTGATTTGCACATTTGTTTCTGTGCCAGTACCATGCTGTTTGTATCACTGTAGCTTTGTAATCTAACTTGAAATCTGGGATTGTGCTGCCTTCTTCTTTGTTCTTGTTGTCCAGAGTTGCTTTTACTATCCTAAGTTTCCTTGGATCCATGTAAATTTTAAGATTTTTTTCTCCAGTTCTGTGAACAGTGCTGCTGGTTTTTTGTTTATTATAACATTATATATAATTAAATATTCACATATATTTATAGAAAATTATATATAAAGCATAATTCTCTCTCCACTTTATATATGCTATCATATATATATATATATATATATATATATATATATATATATCAGATGTATCAGTTTTGGTGATAAGGCGATTTTGACAATATTGGTTCTGCCTACCCAGGATAGGGGATATTTTCCCATTTTCTGATGTTCTCTTGTTTATTCAGAATACTATAGTTTTCATTATAGAGGTCTTTCACTTTCTTGGCAAGGTTAATTTTGGTCTATTAAGTTTTTTCAAACTACAATGAATGGCATTTGATTCCATTTCTTTCTGGGTGCATTTATTATTTATGCAGAGGAATATCATTGATTTTGTGTGTTTACTTTGTATCCTGATCACTCAAAACTTTTGAATAAAATATAAAGTTCAACGGCATCAACTCTGAAGATCTGAAACATCCAACAATTTTACATATTTCTGATGTAAATATAAAATGGTGTAAATATTCTTAGAGGAATTACCTATGAGATGTGTTCACAAAATACAATGAATACTTAATTTTAAAAACTGAAAACACATCGTCATTGACCTCGCATGCGTTTGCACCCCTGACCTCATTGTTCTTGCCACTTTCCGAAGCAGATCTGGAAGCCCCTCTTCATGTTTTCAGCTGTGCTGTCGTGTTGCCTTAATGTCATGAGTCAATTCAAAACATTTATCTTTCATGGTCATTTTCACTTTGTGGAAGAGCCAGAAATCACACTGTGCCAAACTCAGTAAATAAGGTGGAGAGGACACATTATAACATTTTTATTTGAAAGAAATTGCTGTAAACTCTTTGAATCCGTTCAACAACTAGAGGCAGCCACTTTTAGAACTGCTTCAGAAAGTGACAAGCGCAATGAGTTTTGTCAAGGGTGGGTGCATTTTGAGGAGAATTAATGGCAGTGTGCTTTTTATTATAATAACATTTTCAAACTTTTATTTAAATATTCACCATGCTTTTTAATCACACCATGTACAACGGTTCTGTGAGCCAAAGTATTTATACAAGAGAAACAAATACAGTATAGGGACATAGTTCAGTTGTAAAGCACTTGCCTAGCATACTGAGAGAGGGAGAAAAAAGAGAGGGATAGAGTGGGAGAGACAGAGACAGAGGGACAGAAAGACAGAGACAGAGGGACAGAGGGACAGAGACAGAGAGAGATACAGAGAGTGAAATATGAGTGCATAAGTCATGAAAATACCTGTAAAAGAACTTTTACTTCAGTTTTATGCATAATACCCAAACCTAAAAACAGCCCAAATGCCTGTTTACAGGAGAATGAATGAACAAAATTATACTATACTCTTGTCCTGATATATAAGGACGTGACACAAGGGATACTATATAAAGATGAGATGCAAATAAATGTTGTGATTGATGGAAATGTATTTGTCTCAATAAAGGGGTGTGTACATGATAGGAGGTGTATGGATACCTGTACTTGTCAAAATTCATACAATGGTAACATTTAATATCTGTGTCTTTCATATCAGTGATATTTCAGTAAATATTTTTAAAGAGTTAATTTCAACAAGATATCTGATGATGTATTTTGACCAATAGTGAGACATGTATAGTGAAAAACATTGAGTAGTAGATTGAGGTTTAGCCTAAGTGAGAATGGTAAGTGATGTATCTATTAGTAAAATAGTTTTACTCCCATTAAGTTTTTTCTCCATGTTAACAGTGCTTTGAGCAGCTAATAGAAAGCTCTTTCCTATTATCTGAACTACCTGCAAGGTAATCAATCTGGTTCACCTTCTTGGAGGAAGCGGGTTATCATTATATGTCTGAAAGATGCACAGTGAATTTTGAGGCTATAAAACAAAAGTAATCAATTACCTGAGTAGAGTGAGATCATGACTTCAGGCTATTCACTTGCTAAGGATTATTCAATTGGCTATCCATTACTAAAGGACAAATTCTATATATGCAATGAATAAATATTTGATTTGAGAAGGAAAATGGTAGAAAGGATCACCTTCCTATGGAGACATTGATGATGAAAAACTGAGATGTTAGGAAAATTTTACACCCTGAGTAAAATATTGAGATCAGGTGATAACTGGACTCCTCCAATCAATGTTTCTACTCCTCTGTGAAACTGAGGCCTGGTTTTGATCTTTGACGAGTACAGTTTTTAAATAAGATAACCAGGATCAGGAAAGAAATCTTGCAGTTTTTCTTTAACAGCATAATCCTTGACAACACAAGCCACACTAAGCAATATTTAACAGTTGAATTAAGTGAAAAGAATCCAATAAATAGGTGATATTAAATATTTGCATTAAAAATAGTACAAGAAAATGTGTATTTGTGAGGCACAGAGCAAAGAAAAGTAGTCCATAAGATTTTCATGGCAGAGGATGCAGAAGTCAGAAGCCATTGTGAACTTGTTTTCTTTATCTTTGAAAGAGCCTGGGAACAAAACAAATCACACAGCTGCCAGACAGCAATTGAATGTGATACCACACTCACCATTCCAAGATCCCTTTACTCCAGTGGCTAAAGGCTTAGGAAGAACATTGCTTGGATAATGTTGGGGAACTTTCTTGGATAAAGTTAGCATTTGGAAGGTGAAGGGAAAGGAATAGTCATTATGTTTCAGTAGCAGCAATGGACAGACACATGGATCAATCAGGCAGCAGATGTCAGATTTTGCTGGCAAGTACCAACTACACTCTCAAAGATATCCAACTAGATTGAACAAGGAATCACGATTGACAAGACTTTCTTGGTAATCTTCTTTTTTCTGGATTTTCAGAAGAGTGTGCATTTGTTTTCATGCCTTTACTCCACCCGAATTACCGGAAGTATATTAAAGAAGCCTATAGTTGCATGTAAACTCTTTATTATTTAAAGTACATGTTGTGAGTTCTGTTTTCCTTAGCAAACACTGACTAACTCAACCTAGGAAAAATATGGGCTTCAGCATCCTTTCTAGCTCAGAAGTTTTTTAGTAAAACACTTGTTATATTCCAGCTGCTAAGCATCTGAGTATAATTTTCCATTCAGAGATGGTTTGATCCATACCTTCATGATACTTTTATTTAATAGAATATCAGCCAATTAAGTGATACGTGTTTAGTCAAAGTCTCACTATGTGGTGTAGTCTGGCTGCAAGCTCAAGATCCTCCTGCAGCAGTCTCTGGAGTGCTGAGATTACAGGCATGAACCTCTTTGACCAATTTAAACTAATTTTAAGAACATCTCAGACAGCAAGGTACACAGGGTAAAGAGCCACACTGAAAGGCTCTGCCCAGCACATCTGCTTTTCATTGTGAATGATCTACTTCAGTTGATTGCATATTCTACTTACTTTGTTGTGCTCTGAATGACCGTGGGCCCCCCGAAATTCATATTCTCTACACTTAAGCATCGAAGTGATGATGCTGCCCTCGGGAGAGCAGCCTTTGGAAGCTGGTTAAATCGCAGGGACGAGAGCCCTCACATAGGGGTTCAGTGCCCTTGAAAATGAAGTCAAAGCGCTGCCTAGTCCCTCCACTGTATGGGGACACATTGGGAGGTACATGGCTTTGGTCCTAAGCAAAACAGTGTGCCCCATTTGCTCAACAGCTGCACAGCTTGAAAAGGACAGATTGGGAGGTGACGTTTGGATATGAGTGAATATGGTGAGTTTAACAGAACACTTAATGGCCTTTTATGCTTGCTTTTATTGGGCAGCAAATATACTAGCCTTCAGGTACGCAGTAAGCACTAAATATAAATACCAAGGCTAAGTGAATCTTTCTTTGGCTAAAATCTGGGGGGATTTTCTATTTCTGTAGACCACATCGATAAACTACAAATATGCAAAATCTGATTTGGTATCTGTGATCTGCCACTGGTAAAGGAAACTCAATCTTTAGTTTGATGAGTGTTCAAAGGACCAGGTTTAATAAAGGTTCATCAGTGATCCAGAAAAATCATTTCAGATCCCAATCAAAGGGTTTTTCTAAGTCTTTTAGAGGAACAAGAGCTCCAGAGGTAGATTGGATAAGCTAAAAGCACCAAATCTTTGAGAGGATTTAGAAAGGGATTTAGTGAGTCAGCCCTATCATGGCGGTGCTCTACCTGGGGTTGCCAAGGTAACAAGAAACTTGGGACTCCCAGAATATTTTTTTCTAAACTAGCATCAGGAATATCACAGTCATTAGGCAACAGAGTGCTTTTGTGGGTGTTCATGTAAGTTTCAAGATTTGGATCTCAAAAATGTCAGTTCTGTTATGCCTTTCCCCAAATCACAAATGAACTGTAAATAAATGATTTGTTGTTTTCATACTTAACGTCTCCATTTGGCTCTAAATCATAGAGAAGATTTATTGTTTGCAATCTGCCCAATTCACGTAAATACTGAAACATGCTCTACTCTCTCCAGAGAAAAGCTAGTCTACTAAGAATGCACAAATAGGTCAGCATAACACAATACCCAAGGGTAGAGCATTTATTCAGTTGTTCACTCATTTGATATTTAATAAGAAACAACCCTGTGGAAAGTTGAATGTGGAGGCTATGGAAGTAAAGGATCAAAACATAGGCAGGAAACACAGCCTTGGCATCAGGAGCTTCCATTTATCAAAGGAAATCAATACTTAGCAGTAAAATGCTCCCTATTTCTTCTTGGATCCAGAAATCATCTTCCTTTCTTTCTCACTCAAAGTCAGATATTTCATAACAATGTAACACCTCTCTGCATCGCCCCTTCATCTTTTCCAATTTGTTCTTAGACAATAGTCTCACCAGCAAATTTCTTAGTGGTCTAATCCCGTTTTGCACTCTGCTTTTGGAAGGTGAGGAAATAATGTAAATTTATATTCCAGTATGTTGGCATGAGTGTTTTTAAAAAATTAAATCAAATTGGTTTATGGCACTGAGTAAGTCTATATTCTCTCCAGTGGGTGATCCGGGTCTCAGACAGACCTGTCTCTTCTTGTTTCCAGGTACCTGTTTGTCATGTAGTGTCAGCTCTGCAACGAGCTCCAGAAATGTCAGGGTTTTTATTATTTCTTTTTTCTCTTGTTTTTTGCCTAGAAGTAATGCTCTGAAATTTTTACGTCTGAAGGTATAGCCTATTCTGGCTTTTAAAAAGTAGTTTACCCTGGGCGAGATCTAATTGGCAGTGCAAGCAGAGAAATACAACGCTATTGTCTCCTTTTCAGTAAGTGCGGTTTTCGCTATAGTAGAAGTCAAAGTGAGCTGCTACCCTTTTTCTGGATACAGAAGTTCTCACAGAAGCTGTCCTCGTGTACTGTCTGCTTTCTCTGATACAGGGAAGTGAAAGGTATGTTTCTGGGAAAGGTGCATGCAATTCTTGATGTGAGATCCTTGAGAATAACACTCAGCAAGTACATTTTGTTATTCTCATTGTTTACTCCAGACAGAAGAAAAACATAATAATTTGTATGATGGATGCCAGCAGCCTTACAATTCTTTTTACAACTAATAGCAAATTGACCAAGGTCTCCCAGAATAATCGCTATTAGTATGCAAGTAATGAAGTAAGCGTTTCAACTCATGGGAAGGAAAAGGCCAGAAGCAAGGTCATGCTATCCATGTAATTTTTTTCTCTACTATGGAAAGAACATGATAGTTTGCTTAAAGTCCCCTTTTAACCCTTTTAGCAGAAAGATAACACGCACACACACACAGAGTCCCTCTATATGGATGCTTTTACTCAAAGATATCTGCTAGGTTTCTTTATGCATATAACCAAGAAATTCATCACTCTATGAGGCACAGTCCCTGGAAGATATCATATAGCTCTTATCATTGATGAAGTATAAGTAGAAGCTATTTTGTAAAAAAAAAAAAAAAAAAAAAAAGAATAAGCAATGTCTTGCTTAGAACCTCACACATTTAACCAAAACCAAGACAAATGCTAAGGGGCCTGGGGAGCTATACTGGTCATCTCAAAGCTTTCCAAGGGAAAAAGGACCACATTGGTATTTTGCTATCACTCATATCCTTTTTTCTGATTAGAAAGTTCAGTAGGAAGATATCTGGGTTCTATGAGTTAGATTTTATTATCTAAACTATTTCTTTTTAAATCAGTAGATATTTCTGACTTCAAAGTACATACATACTCTGCTGTATGATAATACCTAGTTTTGTGATCACAGTCTGAGCAGACTCATTGAGAAAAAAATCAAATTTCATGTCTATCTCATGAATTCTTAACCATATGTCCCCCTTGACTTTTTGCAAATCTACCATGTAATATTGATAATATGACATGTTAGAAATTCTAGAAAACCAAAAATATCTGTGCAACACTTGGAAATACAAGAGGAAAGAAGTGTTTTATATTCTTGAAAAGCATGGAAGACAAAGAACTAATAAGCAGGAGCTGACCTTTCTTACATACCAGATATGGGTATTGGCTAGTATGGGATCATTAATCCCTGTTCAGTAACAGCAGGTACAGAAAATGAGACATTGCCATAAGCACTTCTTTATTCATAACTTAATTTCATCAATGGTGTTATGGTTGATACATTGTGTCAACTTGGGGAGTCTAGAGGTTTGGCTGAGTGATTCAGCAGGAAGCCAGGGTGCTTACTTTGTACACATCCTGAGCCTGTGGAATAGGAGGGCATGGACTTTGTGTGAGAGGTACCCACCCCCTCGGTGGGGGTAGGCTGTTTACAATGTAAGGGAGAAAAAGAGAGTGCTTACCTGCCATTCCTCCCTCTTGCTCTTGTGGTTTTTGCTGTGCTCTGCTGCCATGAACGCTTGCTCTCTGCCATGTGCCACTCTGTCCCTGAACCAGCCAAGTATGGACTGAAACCTCCACAAATTGTAAGCTAAATAAACCTTTCCTTCCTTAATTTTGGGTGTTGGGTATTTTGTCTCAGCAACGAGAGTAAAGTAACCAAGACAAATGGTAACAGATATGAAAAACAGTATTTTAAAAAATATTTCTCAATGTCCAGTCTAAGCACAGCCAACACCAGGCTTTACTAAGCTCAGCCCTAACATCTGGGTCTTAAGAATCCTGATACTATACAGACTTCCATCAGGTTTTGCTTTGTCTGAAGAGGATTGAGGATGCAGGTTAAAGTTATCAGTTTTATGAAGCAGGAGAGATTATTTATCCAAGTAGGTCCTGGTCACAAACCAAAGCTGGTGGAAGACTTTACTGATAAAGGTGCAAGTTAAATTCGACCTCTTTGCATATTTTATGCTTTCATTCTTCTTATTATTTTATTTTTTATGACTGTGTGCTTTTCACATCCATGAGTCATCCATTGCTTCCCTTGCTCAGTGTATGTAAGACAATGATGTATCTTTAATTAACTACTCTGGATATCTGGTTTTAATATCAGATATATACAGTTCTACGTTGTTGACCAAATTTTAATTTTGTTATTCTTGAATGATTTTACATTTGTTTTTCTAAGCTAATTACTTGCATGTGACACATATAAATTGAGAAGGCCCTCTATATTTAGTAACCATCATGACCTCAACCTTGTTTTGAGGTCATTCAATTCCAATCACACACACACACACACACACACACAGAGTTTATTTTAGAAACCTCATACTTTCATGCATTCATGCATACTTTTCAGCCCCTGGACTCATACACACTTATTTTTCACAACGATAAAATAATTCAGGCTCTGCAGTCCTCACGAACAAGTGCAGCAGACAGACCCGTTGGTGCTGAACCTGTACAGAAGAGCTCGAGGGCTGCAGAGGAGGGAGAGAGACCTGTGGGACACGAGCAGGCCAGCAGGGACTATGACTCAGCTCTGTCTCCCTCCTTGAGTGGTGGACTGTGCTAAGGAAGCAGAGCCGTGTGCCTGCTTTCTTGCTGAGTGAAGGAGCTTTGGAACAGTTTGTTTGCCAGAAAGATAAAAATCAGCCAATATTTTGACAATAGCTTTGGAAAACAACCAGTTTTCCTCTGAGTCAGAAGACCTTTTCAGTTGTCTTGAATAAAGTTCATTTGAGAATGAGGCTTTTAATTGGTAGCTTATCAGGGAAAGGGAAGCTTGCCACATTATATCTTTTAACCTTAGGAAATTTTCCTCCTTCTTATACCAGTCAATCAGTTAAAAGGCAAAAAATGTACTGTAGTTCTATTGAAAATGAAAATAATTTGAAATTGGAAGATCAACTGTTTTCTATTATTAGCTTCTTCATCCCATGTAAGTCCTTTAACTTCTCTCTATCTTGCTTTTAGAAGGCACACAATAGTAGAAAATATCTGACTTGCTTATACCATAGGGAGTTTTGTAAATATCAAGTGCATAAATTCCGTGGTGATGAAATTCATGTATAGATGTGTGTAACCCATCCAGCCATGGATTTACACTGTTCCTTAAGTCTGTTTTTTTTTTAAGGATTCCTAAAGTTTTACCTAATTAAATCATGTTTTATCTTAGAATAAAAATGAAAGGGAGGGAATTTTTTGTTTTTATTTTTGTTTTACTACCAGGAATCAAACTTATTACCTTGCACTTGCCAGGCAGGCTCTAGGCCACTGAGCTACCTTCCCTGCTGCGACGGGAGATGTGTGTCACATACCAACATGGTACATGACAGCGGCTCCACCCTGAAGGAGTTTTAGGTTTAGTAGAGTAACCAGTGCTGTATCCTGTAGGGAATGATAAAGGAATAAAGTAGCCATGGTGCACATTTAAACTTCCTGAGACATCAAGTCAGATAGTCATAAAAAATAGACATACTCTTTTCTAGGATAATTTGTGACACAACCTCCTTCAATGATCTTAATAAGTTACTGAGGCTGCCTTTCCTTTAATTCTGAAATAGAAAATGCATACTGGACAGTCAGGAGATCTAGCTATGAATATACTCAAAAGCGAGATGACCTTAGGTCCTCTGACCAGTGAGGGAAGTGTGTCTCCTTTTGCATCAGGAGGAAAGTCCCCACGGTAAAGCACGGTTCCTCAGTAAAGGGATGTGAATTGGGACATGTACATCACCCTGTGAGAACTTCCTCACAGTCTGTCAGAGACTCCAAAGAGCAAATTAAAATCACTGCCATTTTCATGATTACAAATTAATGTTAATGTATGCCAGGAAGAGAGATCCTGCCATGCTTTCCCCAAAGTGAAGGTCTGAGGGAAAATGTACCAGTGAGTATTCTAGGCAAGCATCTCTTAAAAGGAGCTGTTGAAAAATGACCCATGTTTTTATATAGACAAGGACACTGTGAACTCCAGCTCATAAAAACTAAATGACCCCAAAATATCTGAATAATCCTTTACCAACATTTATTCATCCATTTATTCATTCAGCAAATAGTATTTGAATGCTATGTGCAAGTAGTGTGATAAATGATATGATGAACTAAGCAAGCCTGCTTCGTGGGTCTTCTGTCCTCACAGACTCATTGCACTGTCACTCTTTGGATAATTACATCTGTGGAAGTGCATGAAAAGACACAGGGCAGAGTGTCAGGAAGATCATTACAGGAAGTTTTAATTGGTGAAATTAAGGGAAGGTAAAGGTCAAAAGGGTTGCAGTGGCTAAACATGTGAAGGTAAAGGTGCTGGAAATATTTTCTCAATGAAAATAATTTCTAGATGAGAGGCAAGGAACAGAAATGGTCAAGGTACCTAATTCTGCCAGCCTGCCAAGGTTTATAAAATACAAAGGTTGGGGCGATGAATCTTTATAAAGAGAATTACTCAAAGAAATGGATATTTTAGATGCTGGCACATTCTGCATTTTTACATAAAATTAAAAGATTTGAAATGTCTTATCCTCTCATCCCTAGAGTGATTTCAGGAGCATAATCTTTTTGTCTGGATGCTCCCGCTCCCGCCCCACCACCAACACACACTCATAAAACATAATCTACACCAAGAAACTGGAAAAGGTGGCCCACATT
This sequence comes from Dinomys branickii, assembly GCA_004027595.1. Lineage (NCBI taxonomy): Eukaryota > Metazoa > Chordata > Mammalia > Rodentia > Dinomyidae > Dinomys > Dinomys branickii. The sequence goes on along the minus strand of PVLD010020598.1, from coordinate 10,486 downwards.
ACTATGGAATAATAGCAGAAGCTTAGACAGCTGTCTGTGCATCTTGAGCACACAGAGAGATTATCAGAGAGAGATTATCAGAGAGGAGATGGTAAAACTCTCACTAAGGACAGGCCACATACAATGACTGGTTCACTGGATGGTAAAAAGATCACAGCTTACAATAAATCTGAAAGACCTTCTTCCACTTCCCTGAGGCCTTCTGTGAGGTTGCCTTATATCGCCTTCTCCCTCTTGTCAGTCTTGCTTCCTCTTGTCCTGTTCTCCAAAAGGAGAGAACCCAAGTACTCTTTAATAATTAATAAACCTTTATCAAGGTGTTACGGCTTATATCATGATGTTCCCATACAGCTTCATGCATTCGTAAGTGGGGTTTGGGGAGCTGCTGGGTTATGGGTGTGTGACACTCGATTAAGGGTGTACAGCACTGGATTAGTGCACTGACTGGCTTAGCACAGCTGTGGTTGTGGGTAGTGGGAAGGCCCGCCCTGTGTGTGGGTGGTACCACCCAGTGGCCTTGTACCCTGGATAGAATGAAAGGGAAAGCAGAAGCAGGGTTGCTGCACGTGGCCTCCTGCCTGTACTGCCATGGACTGTTCCTTCTCTGCCATGCTGCCCTGCCTTGGAGCCAGCTAACTGAAACCTTTACAAAATGTGAATTAAAATAAAAGTCCCCTCCTTTAACTTGTGGGCACTCGTATTTTGTCACAGCAACAAGAAAGAATCTGTGACACAAGGTAATCTCTATACCATTGCCTGACTTGTGGTCTCCCAAAGCCATATGTCAAAACTCTAACCCCAAATGTGACTATGTTTAAAGACAGGCCTTTGAGAAGGTAACTGAGCCTAAATGAAATCATGAAGGTGTGGTACAAAGAGTTGCTCTCAGAACCCTGGCATGCTGTCGCTCAGATCTCAGACTTCCAGAGTCTGAGACTGTGAGAGAATAACATGTCCTTCCCTATATTTTTTTGTTCTGGCAGCACAAGCTGACTATGCCCTACATTAGTGTCTTCTTCTGTCACAATTTGCATACAGCAGTGGCCCTTCACGTAGTTTGAGTCTGCCATAAAGATGGTTCCTTGGACTCATGCAAAACTGATAGAACTCACTGAAACAAATAAATTATATACATAAAGATTGCAATGTGTGTAAGTGCTTTCTGAGCTCAAACCAGAGCTTTCCATTTATAAAGCATCTTCTCAGCCTGAATTACTCCAGGAAGATAACTGGCTGGTGAGCACACAGCTATTCATCATATTCATGACCTGGGGAGATGGTGCTGTGGTCTCCTCATTTCTGGCAGGTGGAAAAGGAGAGATTGTCATTTCCAGTTCCTTGTGTCCCTGGTGGTGCTGAATCACTTGAAATTCCAAACACCTGCATTGTCTCCCTCAAGGCTTTTTACCATCAAAATGCAAGACACTGCAGAGCCCTGAGACAGGCGATAAGAAGAGCCCACAGAGCCAAGAGAACAGCAAATAACTTTGTAGGCGCCTCTGGAAATTTAGCATTTCCCATCAAAGCTTGTCAGCTCGGAGCAGAACCAAGTCCTTCACTACAAATTAGTTGGAGTAGTTAAAGTGTTTATGGGAATATAGGAAAACATGAATCTTGCCTTCTAATGCTACTTCCTCATGTGAAGAATCTGAGAGACAGTTACACAAGGATCAATAGTACCAAGAGAATCAAAAGATTCCATCATTAAAGCTGAGCTAGAATTTGACACCACGACAAAGACTTCCCTGATGTTAGATGAACTTGACCCTGTTGAGACTGGAAATTGAACCAGGGTCTCCACTTCCACTTTAAGGCCAAATCTAGATTTGGGGGGTATATCCCCTCCAAGAAGAAGTAGGGAAGAGAGAAACAACAGGGATTTAACAGAGCCAGAGGATTATTCATTTCACACTGCTGCCCCTGTCAGGAAGCTTCTTTTAACGGTACTCTCTCAACACTTTCCAGAGACCTCATGCCCTTCTGAGTGAAGACTTACCCATTTCCACTAAGTTACTCCTTATTTTGTGCTGCCTCCCTCAGCTGCGGCTCCAGTCACTTCATAGCTACTTGTGGGGCTCCTTTAATTACTGCAGAATGAACTTCTGGGAGACGGGGACCATCTCTCATTAATCTGTTGGGCGCATCTAGGATAGGACCTGACAAACAATAGCTGTTGTGTATCCAGCCATCTGAATCCGCACCTGTACCCAAGCTTCCATTCAACCCTCAAAACCATGAAAACTCTGAGTCTTTTACTTATCCACAGGGACCTACTTGGTCCACAGCATAAGACTTACTCACCCATACACATACTTTGGACAACCACACCCTCCAGCCTGCACTCAGATTGTTACCTTGCCTGACATGTTCTCCTGCCCTTGCAAACCACAAGAATCTTTATCTGTCTCTGGAAACTTTTTGCATGCAGCTTTCTTCCTGAGTCTTCTCTGCATATCACCTGTTACTGACCTCTAAATTTCAGAGGCATCACATCTTGTCTGCACTGGACTCCATTCTGTTTTAGCTCATAAACTCTTTGAAGGCAAGATTCTGGCGGTATTGCTTTGTCCCAAGGGTGCTTTTCAGAGCCTTTCAGAAAAAATGGACATATACATCTGCAGAAGAAAAATAGCAAATGTCTGGATGCAAATAACCACCACTTGGATCATCTCTAGTAATTGTAGAGGCCAAAGGTAACTTGTATAAATCATATGGTGTCTTATAAATTTACTATTAAAATATTACATGTTTTTCTTTTCCTGAAGAGTGTATACATTTTTTGGCAGGCTTTGCTAATATACGGTTTTCCCCAAGTAATTGTCTAATGCCTGAATGAGTTCAGGTGTCACCTTCTCCATGAAGCTTTCTCTGATTCCTTACACATATTCTGTAGTGTTAACCACTGTAGCAAGTAGCTATCTTGTCAATGGGGCACAGCATGCAGTACCCACAAATGAAAGGAGGACAAGTTTAATTTGGCTTATGGTTGCAGAAGATTTGGCCCATGGTTAGTGGACACCAAGGGAGAAACAGCATGGTGGAAGTGTTTGGTGTGGCAGAGCTATTGATTTCATTACAGATGATAAGTAGAGCAGGGGCACTGTGTTAGAAAGAAAAGGGGTCAGAGACCATAAAAGTACCCAAAGTTATGCTTCTGTGACCCACCCGGTCACAACTAAAAGTTTTCTTTACTAATTTACTAAGTACTTCTTATTCCAATTCAGTTGACATCAGGATTAATTGGCACAAGCCACTCCTTTTCAACTTAACACCCAAACACATCTCTTTTAGCCATATTTAGTCTCCAAATGAATATAAGTTAATACTTCTACCTAACATGGTACAATTGTCCCATGTACAACCAAAACCCAATAATCACTCCCTAAAGTCTCAATAGTTCCAGCATTGCTAAAAAGTTGAAGTGAGTCTCTTTGGAAATTCAACTCTTCTATACTCTTAGCTGTGAACCTCCAGAAAAATAAGAAAAAAAAACAAGATATATACTTGTAATCCTAAATTTACAGGATATACATCCTCATTCCAAAAGGCGGGAATAGGAGACTAGAAGAGTATTACCCCAAAGCAAAACCAAAACCAGAGGACCAAAATTAAGTGCTGTATTTTTATATCCAGTGTCCGGGACACATGGTAGTGAGATATGAGTTCCAGGGGGCTTGGTTGGCCCTGCTTCTATGGCTTTATTGGTTGTAGCTCACATAGTCTCTCTGTTAGGTTAGTTCAGCTCACAGCCTACAGCTTTCCTTAGCAGATGTTCCATATTTCTGGCATCTCTTATGCTGGTATCTTCACTACACTTTTCCTTCATTTACACAGCTTCACACACTGGCTTCTCAAGGGTTTCTTGCCTGTTCTCTTCCCCCTCCTTGAAATATTGGTGGAAACCTCTCTTGCCCCACAACTCTTGCAATTTGCATGCTGATAAAATCAGCATCATGTCAATGATGCCATGGTCTCCTGCCTGTGTGGACAGTAGCCAGATTCCCTTGAACAATGGCAGCAACAGCCTCTGATTGCCTGTGTAGCCAAGTATGATAACGTGACTCTCTGGGGAACAATTTCTTAGGCATCTCTTAGGCAGAAAGTTCAGGAAATCTCTTCTTAGATGAAAGGATTATACCTCTGCACTTTTGAGCCTGGGATTAATGAGGTCTTGACAATTTCTAAAATGTCTTCAAGGCTTCTGGTCCCCATAATTTGTTTCTTCGTAGTGATTGTCTCTTCAGCAGCTACAATTCCTTTGGCCCCATCTTTACACGTGGTTTTATTCTGGGCCAAACTTCTAAGTTTTTCAAATTATTCTGTTAAGATTTTTGCTCCTGTTTCCCATACATGTTGGTTAACAGTAACCAGTAGTACTCATGCAGTAAGTTGAATGTTGGGCTGCCTTGAAATTTTCTCCATAGTCCTTAACCTCATACTCAACTTCCTTGAAGTCTTATGGTATGACCAAATGTAGGAAACTCTTTCCTAGTGTATAACATGTGTGGCCTCTACTCCAACTTCCAGAAGAATCCTTGTTCCCACCTGAAACCTCATGAGCATGGCCTTGACTGGCCACATATTTGTCACCATTCTGATCTTCTGAATTCTGACCAGAATTATCAGTTGAGCTCTGTTTACAACATTCTAGGGCTTCTCGGGCCTTACCCTCCAAACAATCTCAAACTGTTCCTGGAAAGCAAAGGACTCAGAACTACATTACATGGCCAAGTACAGGCACAGCAAAAACTCCACTTCTCTGATACCAATTTTCTCTGTTAGTAGCCTTCCCATTTCTGGGACACAATACACAATATCTTCAACATAAAGGAAGAAAGGTTTAATTTGGCTCATGGCTTTGTGGGACTCAGTCCATAGTTGGCTATTTCCTAGGAAGAAACATCATGGCAGAATGGCGTGGCAGAGCAAATGATATCATCACGTTATCCTTGTTCCCCAGAGCATCACGTTCAGTCCAGCTGGGAAGCAGAGGAGGGGAGCAAGGAGGAAGAAAGCTAAAGCCACATGTGTTACGAGCCGTACATCCCTGAGCCACTCTGACACATCCAGAAGTGCCTTAGTGATCTGGTAAACACTTCATCTAACCAAATTGTCCTATCAGCAAAAATGAACACAGTCACTCAATAATTCATCTATACTGTCTCTGTTTCTTCTACCTATTATCATTCTCTGAAGCTTTATTTTAGGTCCCGTGTTCTTTTGCATACTTTTGAACCCCTGGGGGACTCATAGTAGGCAGAGTTCTAAAATGCACCCAGGACTGTTGTCCTGAGTATGAAAGATTATCCCAGTTATTGAAATTCTAATCTAGGTTTTGCTATGAAGGGAGTTTTACAGTTCAAATTAGGTCCCAATTCATTTGACCTTAATGCAGCATTTGACCAGTGGTGTCTACCTAATCGTTTGAACTCTTTAAATGCCACTGGTTCTAGAAGTAGAAATTAAAGATTCAAGTATGATAAGTATTAATGTACCATTCCCAGCTTTAAGGTGAACAACACTAGATGACCAAGATTATAGGTACACCCTGCATACTGACAGCAGCTGCCTGCAAGGAAACTGCGATTGTAGTGCTACCGACACCAAGAACTGAATTCAGTTCTCACAGATTTTCAGAGTGAGTGTTTTCTCAGTGTGCAGAGAAGAATCCAGCTTAGCTGTCACCTTCATTTCTTTCTTTGATACCCTGAGCAGGGACTCATTTATGCTTTGTATGACTCCTGAGCTATAGAATACTTAGATAACAAATTTGTATTATCTTAAACCTCTAAATCATTACAAGTTTACTACCCAGTCACATAAAAATAATACAGGGACAGACAACACTTTTATCATTTTAATGCATGACTTCTTAAATACTAAGTCCCCAAGGTTTCTTTTTAAAAAAGGGATGGAAAGAAGGATGAGAAGGGAAAAGAGAGTGAGAAATGAAGGTATGTAGTGTGAAGAAAAGTAGAGGAAGGAGGAAAGCATTTAACTTCCACAACAGTGGCTTTGACTTTATCTATAATCTATCATCTTATGGGAAAATAAAGAAATCTCTAGTGCTTGGGTGTCACCTCTAGTGATTCTGATTTAATTATTCTGGGTGTAGGTTGGACATTAGGATAATCAGAATCTTCCCAGATGATTCAAGCATAATGAGAAATATTACAATTGCTCTTACGTGAATTGACTTCCTGGAAACCATAGCTCAGCTAAGACTTCTGGGAATTGAGATCTCTGTGGCTATTGCTGCATTCTTAAAATCAACCTCTGGAAAGCTCTTAGGTTCCTCTTATTGCACAGTGAACTTTTGCAGGACGTTAACTCACTCCAGGAGTTATTCATTCTTCTCTCCTGTTATATGTTCCTCGGTTTGGGCTGAAATAATAACCCACAGAAATTTTAATAACTTCTCTGCCTCTTCCACACTATAGCCTTCTTGGTCCCTGTTGGCACAGGATTTTTTCTCTGCAAACCAGAGAGAAATAGTTTCTGTAATTCTCTGTTTAGAAAAGATCTATGTCATTCTCTGGGTACTGCCCTTATCTATCACTAATACCAAAATGTCTTACTCTGTTTTTTAAAAATAAATTAATCCACTTGCTAATTATATTTCTTTGAGTGAGCATTCCATAGTGGAAATAAGTTAGTACTGGGTTTCTGAACTCTAATCTGGTCTGGTCTCTTTTTAATTGTGTGATGTTGGTAAAATAATTAACCACTGGTGATGATAATTTGTCATCAATAACATGGAGATGGAGTCTATGTTTACCTCACAGAATTGATATTATGGTACATCAATTGATTATGTGATGGTTTGTTACAATAGTTTAGAAGCACAGTATTCCCTGTATATTTGCAAGGAATTTGTTCCTGACTTCTGGAAAGTACCAAAATCTAATGATGCTGAAGTCCCTTATAAAAAATGGCTGAAGGTAGGGGATATAGCTCAGCAGCACAAGCACTTGCCCAGCAAGCACAAGATCCTGAGTTCCATTCCCAGTACCAAAAATAAATAAAAATAAAAAATGGTAGAATATTTGCATATATATGTAATCTTTGCATTATAATTTGCATAATCTACGCATATCCTCCTGTCTGCTTTAAAGCAACTCTATATTTCTTATAATACCTGGTAAAATGCAAATATGTAAAGAAACGTTACACCGCACTGTTGTGAAAATGATGGCAAGAGTCTGCACATGTTCAGTACAGACTCAGTCTTTTCTCTGAATATTTTCAGTCCGTGTTTGGTTGAGTTCAAAGGTCCAGAAGCAGAAGGTGTGGATGGCTGATTGTACTCATTTAAGTTTTTCTGTGTGTGTACACACATATGCATGTATTCACTTTTAACAAATCTACTTGAATACTTAGTATGTTTCTGGCACTCTGCTGGGAAATTTCTTAGAAAAAACATAAAATGTTTTAACAAGTGGTTTTCTTGGTAATAGTATGAAGGAGGAAAGAATACAATGATCTAGCACGAATATATGATCTATGTATGTGCTGTTGATTCTTAAACCCAGTTTAAGAATTAGATAGACATTTGTCTATCTAAGACATTTGATAGACATTTGTCTATCTAAGACATTTGAAAGGATGAAAGAAAAGACATCGCCCACATAAATTTTATGTGTCTTTAAAGAAACATGTTTTATGTATCAGAAACTATGAAGTTCTCTAAATTAGTGTTCTAATTAAATATGCAGAGTAAACTTGTGAGGCAGCTAATAGCACCCCCTGTTTTGTAGATAAAAATTGTGAAACAAAGATGAGTTTTAACCTGGTCAAATATGTTATTAGTAAGTATTGAGGCTGATATTTCAATGCAAGAATTCTTGGCCTGCCTGGAAAGTCAAAATGCTTGGTTTGGGTTGCCAAGTACTGCCTTGGGGTATCATCAAACTGTAAATAACAAAGCCACTTGAACAATATTCTTCAGAGTTAGAGGAGAGGATGCCAACATTGTGTAATAGGGAACTTTCTATTTCTCATGTGACACTTAGCTATGGAGCAGCTAGAACCCTGTGGCCAGGAGAGGACACAGAAAAGGACCAAAAGAGGTAGCTGGAAGGAAGATTGAGTTGAAAGGCTCTTAGATGATGCTACATCCTTTTTGTTTGGTTTTTGTTTTCCCTATAAAGCAAGCACTGGTTTTCCAGCTTGAGGGGTCATCAGAACTCCCGATGAAGACAGAAAATTTGCTTTTCTACCCAATTTCCAATGATGTTGATGTTGCCGATCTGGAGGCCAAATTTTGAGAATCCATCTATAAGTGATGCACTATATATTTGAGAAGACATACAGATCTCTTTGGAGAGTCAGCTCACTGCTAGCCAGAGTATACCAGAGTTTAAGAGATGAGCACGGCAGGTAGATTGGATTGCTCCAAAATCTACGCTGTTATTTTCTAGATTATTGATCTTGGGTAGTTTATTTAATTTATGTGTACTCGGGATAGAGATCAATGATAGACAGATAGATAGAATAGATAATAGATGACAGATGACAGACAGGTAAAAATGTGCATGTACAGGAGATTGTTTGGCACAGATGAAGCTGACAGCTGGTTACCAGTCTGTACCACGTGGCAGGAGCATGGCATTGTATGCACATAATGACCCTCTGAACTCTGCTACATGAGCATGTGCTGCTCAACAGTAAGGAGCATTTCCACACGATACATTTCATCTACCTGTGTATTGGTTGATTGATGGTTCTGACGTGAGGAGTTAAGAAGCTTAAGTAAACTTGGCTCAGCAATCAGCTCAGCAATTCTATACTCTAGGGTGTAGAGGAGCCACCCTAGGGTGGATCATCACCTAGATGAGATAGAATGGAAACCAAGAAGGACAAGAGGGGCTCCATTCTTTGGAGGAACTCCAGTCTCTGCCTTCAGCTTGGACGTCATCTCCGGGCTTTTAGTGCAGACTTTTTGGCTTCCACTTTGGATCCTTCAGCCTTCCAGCGTAGACTTGTCAGGCTTCTGTTACAGGCCCATCAGCCTGGTACAGACTTGCATGGAACACTGTAGTGAACTCCAGACCCTGGACTGAATCTTTCAGTCTCCAGTGTGCAGACACCCTCTGCACACTTCCTCATCCAACTCTGTGGCTGAGCGTCACAAACCAATCTTGTAATTTCTTATACATTTATATATCTGTGTCATATCTATTTCTCTAGTAAAACCCTGATGGATACCGTGTGCCTTCAGGGATTACTTCAGTGACAGGCAGCTATCTTCTCTGAGGTCACATCCTATCCTTCTAGGCCAGCCACATCCCAAAATTGTGGAGGCATGGATAGAATGAAAGGCCTGGTTATTTTGGTCCAGTGCAAGACGCTTTGACAGCCATTTCAGTCCAGAGGCTCAAGGGTCGGCTGAAGGTGCTCGGCTTCCTTCCTTCTTGCCTTCATTCTTGCTCCCTTCACAGGGAATGGCCTGAAGAGTCTCCCCCTCTGAACTTATGACACACTGTGAACCACCTCTCAGGGTATGCTTCTTTGATAACGCACTATGTATCACTTTGAGCCCATTGAGACCAAAGGTGTAGGTTTAGGTGGAGGGATCGTAGCGTAAACATGAAATCCTAAGGACTAGTTCTTGGGTTTGTGACTGATTTTGTAAAATAACCTGGGTCAGGCTCCGTTGCATTTAATCATCACAAAATATGTATACTGTTATTGCTATTATCCCTTGTATGAAGATAAAGACAAGGAAACAGATATTCAGAAGTAACTTTTATCCACAGTCATGCTGAGGAGCATACATAAATCCTGGGTCTGTTGACTCCAATGACTGAGCTCCCACACAACACACTTTTCTTTTTTTTTAATTTTAAAGAGAATAAAAAACAACAAAAACATAGACAAAAACAAAACAAAAGCAAAAACAATGAAAATGATACAGGCTTTCAAAACAAAATGATAGGAATTAATGGTGGTTGTTATATTGCATATTGTTACCTTCAGTGAAGATGCTGAGATTACCAGATGTAAGAATGCAAGATTGATCCAACCATTAAAGAGAATGAAAAATAGAAAATATCAGAAATGATATAAAGCTTCACTAAAGAAGATGGTAGAAGCTCACCAATGGTTGTTATATTACATATTGTTGTCTTCAAATTAGCTGTCCAACTTACCAGATATAAGTATGCAAAATTGGTCAAAAAATTTCAAGCATTAACTGTTCCTTTCAATAAACCCTTAGACATCAGCAGTACAGTTATCCCAGCTATCCGTGTATACCATTCCGGTTTTTCACTAAAGAAAACAGAATCATTTTTATACAATGGAATATTATTCAGCTATAAAGAAAGACAATTTTGGGAACTTTGTAGGCAAGTGGACAAAACTGGAGTCCATACTCATAAGTGAAATAAATCAGCGATACATGTGCAGGCAACGTATTATATCACTGGTGTAAGAACCCGAGGGTGGGAATATAAACTAAAAGTCATGAAGGAAATCTGTTCAA
>PVLD010020597.1:21135-33627 GCA_004027595.1 Dinomys branickii | reverse complement strand
ACATATGTGCAGGAGGGCTAACATGGTTCTACTATTGTATTATATCACTTAATGCTAAGGAATAATTGATGAGGGGTTATTCGGTCACTCTTGTATGTCTGTATGTGTTATCCTGAACACACACTTCAAAGATATCAATATTGAAAGCAGCAACTATTGTTGGTTTTTTTTTTTTGTCTTTGGTTTTTTGCTTTTTGTGTTTTTCTGTTGTTGAGATGATTAGTTGTCTGACCAATTTTGCATGTCTGTATTTGTGTTCATGTATATACACTTCGAAGATATCAATGGGTAAAGCAACAACCATTGTTGAGTCCATGTCACCTTGTCTGTAAATCAGTTTTGATTGTACTATTTTTTATGGTAATTTGTGTCTGTTTGTTAATATGTTTTTGTGCTTTTATTTTTTTTAAATAAAAAAAGGTATGTACATTTTAAATTTGTTAGATATTGCTAAATTGCTATGAAAAATAATTGCAGAACTATCATTATCACCAACAGTGTAAGAACCCTGTCTTACCAGATTGTATAGCATCAAGCTTAAAGTCTTTCTCCACAGTTACCCATCATTTTAAAATTTGCATTTTTATAGCTTTGGTTAAGGTCAAATGGCCTCGTTTTAAAGTTTGGAGGTGCTGGCATTTCGTTTTCTGGACACTCCCTTACCTTGTTTTGCCTTTCTGATTCCAACTGAATACTGTTTTTGGCTGTTCTAACAATTGAACTCTTCCATGCTAAGGACTGCAAGACACCCATAGTCCCTACCTCATTATTTTCTAATTTTATGTTATGATCAGAACATGTGCTCTTTGGAATATAAGGAGTTTTTCTTTGAGTTTAATATATGTTCACTTTTATCAACATGTAATAGATGCTTAATTATATATATGTATCTATATTGTTTTTCTTAAACTGGCCATATAGTTTTGGGAATAAGATTTTAAGTAGACTTATTTGATACATCATTATTTAAATCCTTCATATTTTTTCTTATTTTTGTTTATTTGATCCAATTGATTGAAAAATTATATTAATGTTTACCACAAAAACTTAATCAATCAATATACGTTTCTATTTGTTGGCGTATTTCCAAGCTGTCCTCTTGCTTACATTGCTTCATGGCTACTGGTAGGTTGTCATTTTTAGTGTTATCAATTCTATTGTCACTAATATTAATTTTCCCGTATTTGTTTATTGTTGGCATTGTCCCATTACATATTCTCCATCTCTTTGTTTTCAACCTTTAGGGTTTCTCAAAAAGAAGTAACTTAACTTTTAACCTAATCTGAGCTATTATCTATTCATGAAAGAATTTCATCCATTAATATTTATAAAACTCACATGCATTTTTTCTTTCTTTCCTGTTTTGTGTTGATCAGGATTATTTTTTCCTCTCCTTTTGGTAACTTAGAAAATACATTTAATTTTCTTTTAACTTTTTTTTTTTTTGCGGTACTGGGGATTGAGCTCAGGACCCTGAGCTTGCTAGGCAAGCGCTTATTCCACTGAGCTATACCCCCAGCCCTTTAATTTTCTTTTGTAATGGGAGCTCTTAAAATTTTAATATGTACAGTGAAACATGCATTTTTCCATCAATTTTTTAATTTGCCTTAGTCTCTCCTACGATCCTGCAGTCCTTTCCTATAGCACCCGAAAGGTTACATTGTAATTATTAATGGAATAGCTTTAATTTATTTGAGTATAAGCCACAGGAAAACAAGAACTTTCTCTTATTCATCTTTATGTGCCCTAGCCTTTCAATAAGCTCATCCTTAAAATAAGTCTAAGATATATGTCTGTAGGATGAATCAGTGGCATGCTGAAGAGCTGTATGAAGTTTGTTACTTTTTCTAGTGTGAGAATAATCAATAAAACCTACAATAAAAATTACCTGGCATCCCCCAGAATTGAAATCAGACGATACTGAGGTAACTCGGAGGACGCTACATGTGCTAGGATCCCAAAGAGCCTTTCTGCCATTATCATATCATTCTGGGTCACCTGAAGAGAAGCAAGGGAGAGGGCTCAGAAACGACAGCATTTATTAGCTCAATTAAATATTCTTTTAGCTGAGGAAAGTACATTTTCTTGGTCTGTAGGGAGAGGGTTTTCACTGCGATTTGTCCTTCTTCCTTGAGCCTAACCAGAATGAAGATGTATAGTATAAAACATGGCTGCCGGAAGCCGATTGAGGCGTATGTATGTGTGATGAGTTAGCTCTGACCTATCAGCTGTGTTTCCTCAGAATTATGCTCGAGGCACCTTATATTCTTAAAGATTTTTTTAAAGAAACCCTATACTTTCTTAAATTCAAATGTTTCAGAGGGAAAACTTCCATAGTGTCTACAGGAGGGACTGATTTTAATGAAGCATCCAAGGTAAGACAGGGTGTTGGTAGGTTTTGCCTTCAGAGAAGGAATTCTTACTGGATTAGTGAGGATGCGCCTGTTCACTCTAAATTTATGGCAGTTTTCTCCCCACAAAGAATAACTCATCATAAGTATACCCTGTGAAGCTTCACTCCTACAGAAACCAAAAAAGTACTAAAAGGACTTGGATTAATATCTGGCCATATTTTATTTATAGAATACGAGTGCTTGCATTTTAATTTTGTACTTGCATCAATTTGTCTAAACTGTACAGTTTATGAGTAAGGGCCATCTTACTCCCTACTGGAACATTTGGCAATATCTGGAGATTTTTTGAGTTATCATACCTGGCACAGGGGTACTGGTGGCATCTAGTGTGTAGTGACTACGGATGTTACAAACATCCTACAAATACATAACTTACAAATATATAACTTTATCTGGCTCAGAATGTCAATTGGAGCCAAGGTCGAGAAACCCTCATAAAGTGAAATTTTGGATCTTTTAAAAATTCATTCTTGGAGCTGGGGATATAGCTCAGTGGAATAAGCGCCTGCCTAGCAAGCGCAGGGTCCTGAGTTCGATCCCCAGTACCGCAAAAAAAAAAAAAAAAAAAAAAAAAAAAATTTCATTCTTAATATTACCTGTAATATACTACACAAAGATCTTTTGAAAAATCAACATATAACCCATAAACATTCTATATAGATGAATCACTGCAGCCTGACTCCCTCTGTGACCCTGGACCTTCACAGTTATGAGGCCCCCGCTCCTGTCATCTTTCGCCTGACCATAACCAAGTAGTTTGGTCCAATATAGTCACCTAGTGGCCAGTCTAGGTCACTACGCCATCTTTTCTTGAGGTTCGTAATTAAATTTAATTCTACCTTAAGCAGTATTATTCTCTTTTTTACAAAGAGAAATAGAAATGTAAAGCACATTACTACATAATCAAAATTATATAAGCAGTTATGTTTTAGGTGTTTTAATAAAATATCAAGTATTCCTAGCATTAGCATTTAAAAAAATTAAGTCAGAATAAATTATATTGGTCCTAATTCTTCTCTATACATATATATTTTTTCCCTTTGTTCTTTCTTTCTTCTCTCCTTTCCCTCATCCCAGTTGTTCCTTCCCTTTGAGCAATTGCTTTCCCTTTCATAATATCTATCGTTGAAGATAACAATATGTAAATAACAACCACTGTTAATTCCTATCATCTTGTTTTGAAATCCTGTATCATTTTGTGTGTTGTCTTGTTTTTGTTGTTGTTATTTTTTATTGTTTTTTTCTCTTTAAAATAAATAAATAAATAACACATTTGCTAATTCTCTGATTATACTATTCTTTCTAATTTCAAAGTTTTATAATAGTGGACATTTCTCTAGTAATGATCTCTATGTGGATAAATACACTGTGCAGGGTTAGTCACTATATAGGGGCCATTAGTGAGGGACAGTCACTCACTCACAGCCAAGATAACCATTCTATTTGGAGGCTAGGCTAACTTTGGAAACCTCTGGGACTAATTATCAGGTCCTGCCAGGGACTCACTGTCTCTCCCTGGGGAAGCACTGAAGGGCACACAGGAATACCACAGGCTGAACCAAATCTCTTGAGAGCTAGCTGCAGAAGTTAATAGGCATCAGAAGGTTCCAGATTTGCCTGACATTGAACAGATGGCTGACACTGTGGTCACGGCCCACTCTGGCTGATGGAAATTTCACATGGCTGCTTTTGCACCAACCCAGAGATCTCCAAGTCCCAAAGTATTCTGGATTTTTGGAATTCTAGGTCAGAGGGAGCTGTGAGGATACCAGCTCTAGGGAAGTACCAACCACTGCACCAGCAAAGTTGACTCCAGTTCATGTTACAATTGAAAAGTCTGCATTTCCAGAGACAGTGCAATAAGACTAACAACATATTAAAGAATTTTTTTCCTTTGGAGAATTATTTATATTCTGTAGAGGTATAAACATAGTTCCTCTCTTCTCTTCCAAATTAATATTGAAAAGAACATGGTCTTTGAGTCGCTGTGGGACTACCCTGTGACAAATTTAGCAGAATCAATCTAAAAATAACCTTCAGTAATAATTTTCCAGTTATTCAGCTCCAGGCCTGAGTTCTTCAGCATCATCGTCATACAGGCAGCTGTTACCAGCTATGAACGAAGCGGTCCAGAGGTTTGCTTATCCTCCTCTCTCCCCATCCTCCTCTCTCTCCTGCATTTTACTCCTCCCTCCCTCTACCTGCTTCGTTCATACTTAGATTTTACTTTTCCTTCCTACCTTCTATGCCTGGCAGCCTGCAAAGCACCTTAAAACTACAAAGATCATATTACCTGTAGGAGAGTCACTTTATTTCTTTTTTACCTCTCATTTGCAGCAACATTTTACTTCTCTGATTGCTCACAACAAGAGTAAAATTATTCACTATCCACCATGACCTTGTTAACTATTTTATTTTCAAAATTATTTGGTGCTTTATAAACTTCTGCATAGATTTTTAGCTCTTTAATATTTTAAGTGTGATTCCCCGCCCCCCCAAAATCAGTATTTCTCAAAAGTTATATCATGGTTACTTAGATTCTTAACTATTTTAAATCACTGTTTCCCCTGAAAAGGAATATTTTTATTCTGTAATTCAGTTAGTTTCGCTTACCTCTGCCCCATTTATTTTCTGCATGCTAAAATGGCTCAGCCTAAACAATACATAGTATTTCCAGAGTGTGAAATTGACAACTGGATTTCCTTGAGGGTCGACCGTCAACTGGTCGATACGACGAAGTTGTGCTAGTGCATTAAACTGCTGCAGCATCACAAGATTTGTCTCCTTGAATTTAAGGTGCTACAATCATAGAACACAAAAAACAATCTGAGTATTGAGTTTAGCCATCTTAAAATATTAACAGTAAAGCTTCACTGATCATTCCTCAAGTGAATCTGTAAGCTCTTGGCTTAGCAAGTGTGTTTCCAATTACATTAACTCAAATGAATGTGCTTAATCGAGCCAGGTGTCATTGATGGAGGTCATCTAATACTAAATTCTAGGCGATTCCTTCTACAACGGGCATCTTCACTGTTAACAAACGATGCTCCTTAACAGTTGCTTACATATGAAATAATGCAGACTCAGGCATTACAATGATATATTGATATTAAACCTACAAAAGTCCCTGGAAAACATGAGAATCTCAGAACTTACAAATTCACCACGCCCCTAAGAAGAACCACTTTTAGTCATTACTACGGGTATCTTGCTAAATATGATGCAGATTAGTTAAGGCAAATCGCTGAAGTGTGCATGCACGTGTCCTATTGGTGAATTTGGACAGTCTGTGCTGAACAGACCGTCTCCAGTCGTGGCTCTCTTCATTAGGGAGGAGGAAAGTTGAAAAAAAAATTAGTATAAAAGGTATCTGAGAAAAAACATTCAGCTAAGAGAGAAAAACAAAACAATAATTCAAGAGGTGAGAACTCACTATAAATATCAGTTTCTATAAGTGTATACTAATAAATAATACAATAATCTAATTGGGGAAGACTAAATTTCAAAGTCACTTCAGCGGCACACTAAAATTCTTTTTAATGTTATTGTGGTACTTCTATAAAAGTATGTAATAAATAGACATGTTTCATTAGTACTAGGTACAATAGATAGTACGGGGCTACACAGTACAGTTGACTGCCTTGTGAGGTACTGAGTAAAGTTGGGTTGGTATTTTCTACTCTATAGAGGACTGCTCTTTAGAAATACAATTTCAAATATTCACACAAAACTGCAGGGCCATTTATGACTACTAATTTACAACCCTCGGCAAAAAAACCAACACAAAAGCTTATAGTCTTCGGGTCAAATAAAAGCTGCATGGATAAAAGTTAAAATAAGTCTTTGGCCTTAACACACAAGACATCATTAAGGATAATTCAAACACACTACATAAAGGTAATATTTACCAGAGAATTAGGAAATTTAATCTTCAGTTTGGGAAGCACTTGGACAATTTCATCGAACTCTATGAAGGTGAAGGAGACTGTTGTGATCATGCCCACTGTCTGAACACTCCAGTTCCGGTCCAAGGATTCGAGGGCCCCTGAGCCGTACAGGGAGAGCGTGTCCCCGTCCACTTCAACGAGGTGTGTGTCTATGACAGACAAGGCTTGTAAAGCACTGGTGAGCCCTGAGTCGACAGCCCTGCAAAGTCCAAAGTGGAACTTTAAGGGAAAGTCTTTCCATGCAAAATAAATAACAGAATAGGAAGACATACTGAAAAGGTACGTGATAATTTTATATGAATTTCTAGAATTATACCCACAGCACTTACACTAAATTTCAACAGACTATCTGGAACCTTTGTATTATCATAGACACACATTTAATTAAAAAATGAGAACATTATGAACCACTGCCACAACAAAATGCCACCTTCACCCCAAATGACTTACATTAATGAAAAATATCCACTTACTGTATATTTAATACATCACTGATATTTTTTCATATCAATACAAATAGGACTTTGTAATCTATAAAACTCCAGCTGAGAAAAATGCATTTTACAAAATAATGTTTCTATAATATGAGCCACAGGAAATTAAAAAAATGTGTTTACCAAACATATTAGTAACTGTTAAAATATTTTATCCCTCAGACATTGGATTCAGTGGTAACTTCGGCTATTGTTTTTTGTAACTTTTAAGTGATATAGTTATGAGTAAAATCAATAAAGATTTCCTCCTGAATTTGAATTAAAATGATGGAAAACACTCATGACATATATACACAAAATCTCTTCACATTACTGAATGTGGTTATTGTTATAGTTTCAGAGTAGGAGCCATACCAGAGAATGAATAAAACACCTCAGTCTAACTCGAAATTTCTGCTGTGAATAAAGACATACGTAGGCACCTTACCTAGCCCCTCAGCCTCACGCTTGGCTGCAGTCTGAGTCTGCACTCTGGGGGATCTCACACCGCACTCATTTCCCCTCTGTGCTCCTCCGCTTTGCGCTGCTACGCGCGTTTGCACCCTTCCAGTGCCTCCCTCACGCTGCACCCAAATCGTACATTCACAAACTCCCCTCTTCTCCCACACAGCGAATTCATTAAGGCAAGGGATCACATTTTTTTCCATCTTTGGGGACTCTAAGGCCTACTTATGGACTTTTTATAGTGTATACCTGTTAATTATTAAAGATCTTCAAACTTTTCATGATGCTGTGATGTTGGGAGGTAAGACTCGCCAACCACTGCCTTGTCAGTTTATTATGCTGATTTCAGAGGCTCTAGTTAGCCCTTTACACATTTGTTTATTCAATAACAAGCTGGGTAATAACATCACTCTATGCTAAGTGAGTAAGCAATCAAGAAAACACGAAAAGGCTTAATTTCTACCAGACTTGGGGCTTAAGAGAGATAGTAACCACACGTTCAATGAGCAGGTGTATATGAGGGGTCTTAGATGATAGTTTTAGGTAACGGCTGATAATAGCTCAAAGCTAGGGTATGAATTAGTTCCATCTACTGTGCTTCGGGTAATACACTGAGTTAGAAAATATACAATCATGACTGGAATAGGCGTAAGGCCAGAAGTTAGCATTTCACTGTCCCTAAAGAAGGCGTGTGTATGCTGTAGCAATTATCACACTGCGTTGCAATTACATACTGACTTTTCTGTCTCTCTTACTAAATATTTTGAAACTTTAGAGCTCAAAGTTTGCCGTATTTACTGGAGTAGAGCCACCACCCAGCACAGCTCCTAGCACATGCTTTGCTCTATAAGTATTTCTTGGATTAATTGATAAAGTCAGACAAGTTTCATGGGTATGTGTTGAATCTCATGGAAGATGTTCTAGTCAGAGCTGTAATTTTACTGTCAGGACAGAATCAGTGATAGAGGCACATATTAAAGGTCAGCAGGAAGGTTAAAGCAGGAGAGGCAAAGATATATAATGAAGACGAAAGATAAGAGAAAGAAAAAAACTAGTTGACATATGTATACTTGATGGCCAAAGAACCAGCGAAGTAAGTCCAGTTTCAATGCAAGAATGACGGGGCAGTTAAGAGTTATGTACCAAAAAGATGAATAAATCCTTTGGGAAGTGACGATGTTCTATGCATATATTTGGAAGTGTCTTAGCTTTCTTTCTCTATATAATTGGAAGCTTAAGAATATAAACTCTAAAATAAAATGCCTATATTTAGAAAGGGATTATTTACCTTGTATAAATTTTTACCAAGTAAACTTCTGGTAAAAAAAATAAATAAAAATGAATCTGCAGTCAGCAAGACAGTAACATGGTTCAAAGTAAATGTAATATTCAACTCATATCCAGGTCATGGATATTTGGTAAGAACAAATGTGAGTTCTGGGCTGTAGACAGGCTCACCCTTGTCAACAGGAGCACAGCACCTATTAAATAGGCAGATAATACCTAACTCATTTCAGTTATATTTTGAATAAGGCTTTTAAGTTTACCCTTAAACTCTGGCCAATATTTATGAACTTGCTCTTCTGAGGAGCTGTATTGTGATTTTCATAAAAAGTGACTTAGAAAGCATATTAAACAGTGTTTACAGGTTGGGATTTTCACTGCAGTTTTCATCACGTTTGGTACATATGCCCACATCTGATTATAGATACACATATATTAATTTAGTTGTTAACATTTGCTGTAATCCTACTATATAAAAGCTCTGTGCTAACACTAAACCATCTGTACTCGATAAGGACAGTCATTGTAGAGATCATGTGCAAGTTTTTAGATCTACCAAAACTATTACTCATTTTTACTAGGCTATGGTTCTAGAAATATAACAGCCCAAATCTCACTCTGCAATCAACCTAATAAACTCAGGGATATACTTTCTAAACTAAAATGACCTCCACAGCCCTTTAGTAGGTTTTTTATGGATAGTTTATTATGCGTCAGGTTTTGTGCTAAGTGCTGGAGATATAAAAATAAATTAAGACATATTTGCCCTCAAAGAGCTCCAGATCTGGATGGGGGGGTGGAGAGGAAGATAAATATATGCATTAAACGTAACATAATGTGCTTATTGTTATACAATGAATATTTAAACCATATGCTATGCAACACAGAGAAAGGAATGACTAATTCTTCTGGTGGGAGAAATCAGGTTTCACGAGGAAGTGGCATTTGAACTGATCCTTGAGTGATGAATAGTGGAATTTCATCAGGAGCGAAGGGGAAAAAACAAAACGAACAAAGGCACAGAAGCCTGATTATGTGTAATGTACTCGTGTAAGCACAGTTCCATCACAGCTGCAACGCTGACACACAGGACTAGAACGACACTGAAATATGCAAGAGAATAGGAGCTGGAGACAAAGGCTGAAAAGTCAGGTTTATCCCACCAGGCTGAGGAACAGAAAAGGGTTTTAAACCCAACAGTGATGAGATCATATTCAACATACGTTTTTGGACAACTCCACAGTGCCATGCACAGGTCTGTACTGAAGCTGAGATGCAAGGATAAAGGAAGGGCCTGGCTCAGACAGATACATCAGTTAATGCCTCTGGGGAGGAAATGGCAGAGTGAAGCTGGATACATGGGATTAGTGAGATCAGTGTGTTAGTGTCAACTTGTTCATATGAAGGCATAAGAACAACAACCACAACAATAAAATAGCGTGGTGTAGCAGAAATGGCACTGGCAAGAAAAGCAGACCTTAATTCAGATTCCAGAGCTGCCATTAGTAGAAGATCCAGCGGGCCACTTTTTAATTTCTTTCAGTTTCAGTTTCATTGTATGTAAAATGATGATCACGATACACGAAGATTGGAGAGGATATGGGTATAAAGCCATCTCTCGTACTTAGCTGAACACACTTCAGCAACTGTTATTAACAAACAAGAAGGCAGACTTACAGATACTTAAGAGAAAATAAAGTAGGACTTAGTGGTTGACTGGCTGGGGCAGGGAGGAGTTAAACATGTCCCGCATTTGCAGAGTGGTCCACTTTCTTACCTCCATCTAACCTAAATTTACACTATAAGAAAGTTGGCATTCTTCTCTGGAGAACTTGCATTTTAAAAATTGCCGTCCAATAAAGCCTAATACATACCTAATTATACTATCTAATTCAAATATTAATTATACAGCAGCGTGCAACAGTATGACATCAAATAGCAATTATCTTCAAGATCTTTGTTGGTCAATTTCAAGTTCCAATGTTGGTCTACTCATCCTGATGTTTGGCTAAGAATGAATCAGGAAAATATTCTATGCCTTCTTAATTAGTGGAGGCCTAAGAAAAGACAGATGACTAGCATAAGCAGTACAGTAAAGAGTGCTAAAGTCCAAGCTAACCGTAGAACATACTCATAAATGTCTTGATGGGAAAAAGACAATAGTTCAGAGATTTATGTATATTTTTACCTTTTGACTTTTTGTAACAGGCTAGACAAGAAATACTTAAAATCTTTCGGAAGATTCTTTTCCCAGTGAATAAGTGGTGCTGATTCCTATAATAACTTATTTTCTGAATTTCTATTACAACATTCATAGGTGTGGAAATTCATTTTATGCCTTATATTTTATTATAGTAGTGTTGGCTAAAATACCACAGTGTTCATAGACAGGAAATGACCACAAATAAAGCCATTTCACTGCATGCATCCAATGTAAGGAAAGAAAACATTACACCAAGTGTTTTCCCATTTCTGCCAGGCAAAAGAAACCTGCAATATGTCATTTACTGTAGCGCTGTCCCAAATACAGTGAACAGTGAAATCATTAATGGAATATAGCAAAGTTTGAAAGAATTTCTTCCCTTTATGTGCCTATAATTTTTCATGGACACTTGTTTCCAGGCATTTAGTTACACACCCATAAGCCAAAGGTCACAGACACTATTAACATAAGAATTAGCCACTTTGAAATACTAAAGACTATAAATGATTGCTTAAAATGGAAAACCTTATGTAGCATTAAAAAAACAAATTGAAACACTGAGGAAGAGATCTTGTAGCTCTCTGACTAGTTTTTCACCTTCAGAAAGAATGAGGCTGATGTCATTCTCAAAAGATAAATTGTAATTATATTTTTAAAGACGTACAGAACATAGCAAAACACCTTCAAGCCCTGAAAACTCTTTGGTTTGCACTTTCCGATGAAACAGCAGGTAGACCGAGCACATGTGTTTAAGACATCTTCCTCTAAGATGCCATTAAATAATGGCAAAACAATCGAAGAGGTATAAACTCACCGCAAGCACAGTGGGGGAGGACTGTTGGCAGCAGCAGAACTCGGCATGCTTCTAGAGGCTGCAAAGGACAGCCCGGTGAGGGACGAAGACGAGGGAAAAAGCTGTAACCTTAATATGCAACGAGAGTGAGAACAAAATGACAGCTGACCTGCTCAGAAGAACTCTGGGGATGGAGTAAGAGGAAGAACAGTGAGGGTGGGGGTGAGAGAGGCCGAAAGGGGGCGCTCGCTGAAGACCCGAAAAGGCACGCTCCTGCCTAGCCTGCTTCCCCCATGCCAGCAGCACAGTCAGGAGGGGCATTACAGACCAGCGGAAGTGGAAAGGATGCTAACAGATAGCACCAGGGCAACTGGCTGTTTCCACCGGAGAAAAAATCAGGTGTTAACCTCAAAGATGTAGGAAAGGAAAACAAAATGGGAGAATATTTTAGAAACTTCTTTAAAGACACAATCTAAATGAATAAACTGTAAAGGAAAAAGTATATGTGTTGGTCTGTTCAGCCTATAAACAGTATTTGAAGTCAAAGGCTCATATCACACTGAGTATGGGAGTCACGAGACAACAAGGCAACGAGACACCTCCAGGACCTCACAGCTCCCCCAGTGCTGATCCCAGACACTGACGCCATGAAATCCCAGACCAAGACTTTAAAAACCTGATAGTTGAAAATATCAATGAGATCAAAGAAGAGACAAGTAGCTGAGCGTGGTGGCACACGCCTGTAATCCCAGCACTTGGGAGGCTGAGGCAGGAGGATCGCTACGGAGTTCCAGGCCAACCTGGGCTACAAAGTGGGCTCAAGGCCAGCCTCAGCTGCATAGCAAGACCCTGTCTCAAAAAGACAAAAAAAAAAAAAAAAAAAAAAAAAAAAAAAAAAAAAAAAAAAAAAAAA
>PVLD010020597.1:0-21035 GCA_004027595.1 Dinomys branickii | reverse complement strand
CCGATATTGAAGACCACATCAATGAAGATACAAGTTTTAGAAAAGAACTAGGCAGAAATTCTGAAGATGAGAACCTCAGTAAACCAAATAGAGAACTCAATTGGAAGCCTCAGTCACAGGGAAGATGACTCAGAAGAAATGTTACCGGAGTTAAAGGTAAGGGGGACATATTAGAATATTTAGTCAGGGATGGTGAAAAGAGAATAAGAAGCAAAGAAAAGATTACCCAAGAGCTCAAAGGTAACTTGAAGGGGACAAATTTAAGAATCACTGACCTTGTGGAAAGTGTCGAAACACAGCCTAGTGCAGTAAAATATCTGTTTGTTAAAGTAATTGTAGAAAACTCCTCAAACCTGGAGAATCAAGTTTGAGAAATGGAGTTTGAGCCAGATACCCAGCTAAAGGAAGCATTTAGAACCCCAAACTGACACAACCAGAAAAGAACCTTTCTATAATGCATCACAGTCAAGCTGTCAGAAATTCAGAACAAAGAGAAAATATTACAACATGTTAGAGACAGGCACCAAATTACACAGGCAAACCCATCAGAAGAACAGCAGATTTCTCACCAGGAACCTTCAAGGATGGAAGAGTTTGGAATGAAGTTTCTCAAGCTCTACAAGAAAATAAGTGACAACCCATATGCTATGTCCCGTAAGGCTCTCCTTCAAAATCAAAGGAGAAATAAAGACCTTCCATTATAAAGAGAAGCTACAGAAAGTCATGACCACCACGCCAGTACTGCATAATACTTGAGGAAATCCTGAACAGAGACAGAGGACAATAACCATGGGACCAGGAGAAAGAATAACTCTCACCAGGAGAGTATGTACAAGCGAGCAAACACAAGACAGAAATGACGCTGGTGAGGCTGCAGGGGCGGGTGGTGGTGGTAAGAAGGAGCCTCCTACATTGTTGGTGGGAATGTAAACTAGTACAACCACTGTGGAAATCAGTAGGGAGATCCCTCACAAAACAGAAACTAGGAATTCCACTCAACACAGCTATCCCTCTTCTAGATATATTCCTGAAAGAGTTAGACATCATATTACAGTGATCCATACATACCCACATTTATAGTAGTACAATTCATAGTAGCTAAATCTTGGAACGAGCCTATATGACCATCAGCAGATGAACAGATAAAGAAAATGTGGTATCTATATAGAACGGAGCACTACTCTGCTATAACAAAGGCTAAATCTGCGTGATCTGTAGGAAAATGGATGCACCTTGAATCCACAGTGTTAAGTGAAACAGATCAGACACATAAGCTTAAATGTCATATGGTTTCTCTTATACAAGTATAAATAAACTGAACAGCAAGACAGAGGATAAGTAGTAGGACACAGGGAGACAGACCTTTTGCAAAAGGGAGCGCATCCAAGAGATGGAGGGAGGTGGAAGGAAGAGAAGAGGAAGGGGACATAAAAAGAATTAAGAGGTGATATGTTTGTCCATAAACTCCCCCAGACAAATTAATCATGCTGGAAACATGTACTTATAATTAAAAAAAAGAACTAAGAGGTATCATGTGCATGTACCAATTATCCACAGGGATTTCATTCATTATGTAATATAAACATGTACTAAAAAAAGTAACTGCATATAACTTTAGATAAACAACACCACATCTAGAAATTTGACTTAGAGATATACCTGTTCATGTATATAAACGCATTTACAAAGAATATTCATTTTTGTCTTGTTTGTTGTAGTAGAGTAGGTACAATAAGAAAAAAAGACAGAAATGAACCAAACATTGGAAAAACCACAAAATGACAGGAATTAGTACAGAACTTTCTACAATAACAGTGTAAATGGTCTTAACTCTCTAATCATAAAATATAGGCCGCAGGCTGGATCAAAAAGCAAGAGCCATCTACATGTTGCCTGTAAGAATCACATCTCATCTCCAAAGACAGAGCCTGGGAGCGAAAGGACAGACAATGATACTAGAAGCAATTGCAGGCTGGAAGCGAGGAGGAGCAGCTGTACTGTTCTCCAGCTCAGCTGACTGCAAACCAAAGCTGGTCCAAAGAAACCAAGAAGTCACAGCATATTGGTAAATGGAACAACATACCAAGAAGAGATAACAATTGTAAATATATACACACCTAATGCTGGAACACCCAGTTGCATAAACTCGATTTGACATAAAAGGACAGAAAGATTCCAATACAATTATAGTGGGGACTTCAATCTCCAGTTTCACAAGTAAACAGGTCAACCAAACAAAAAAGCAACAAAGAAATAACAGAGTATACACCAACTGAATTTAAGAGCTACATATACAGTATTTCATCCAACAATAGCAGACTATACTTTCTTTTCAGCAGCTCATTGAACTTTCTCCAGAATCAATCAGTTTTAGGCCATAAAACATATCTCAATAAATACAAAAGAGTTGAAATAATCTTTTGTAGCCTATCAGATTAAAATGGAACAATACTGGAAATCAACATCAAAAGAAACCACAAAAACTATATAAGCATATGAGAGAATGAATAATTCACTCTTGAATGATCAGTGAGTCAGAGAAGAAATCACAAGAGAAATATAAACATTCCTAGAATCAAACGATAATGTAAACACAATATATCAGAACCTGCGGAACACAATGAAGCAGTTCTAAGAGGTAAGCCTATAGCTACGAGTGCCCACATCATTAACTAGAGCAATCCCGAACAACCTAACGAGGTCCAATTAGACCCAAAAGACACATAGGGAATATTTCACTCAATGGTAGTAGAATGTACATTCTTCCTAGTACGTGGGACATTCTCCAGAATAAACTATATGTCAAGCTATAAAATAAATCTAAATGAATGTAAAAAGATTAAACACATACAGAATATTTTCTCTAAAAGAATGACAACTATAAATAAGGAAAAGAGAAACCTAGAAAATTCACAATATGTGGAAACTAAACTCTACACTTCTAAACACCCAACTGGTTGAAGAAGAAAACATGGGAAATTTAGAAAATATAGGCCATAGAAGTTACAGTGTACAAAGTACAAAAGGAATAATAGAACCATTTTGCACAGTGCCCACTTGAGCACTGCTGTCTACAGCAGATGGAATTAAAGACAGAGGTTCAGTTACACATGATGTTATGGATAAAAGGAATATATACATGTAGATAGTTGGAGTAGGAATAGGGGTTAGCTCAATTTTCACCTAGTATAGCAAATAAACATTGTATCTAAACTTTATAAATGGAAAAAAGCATCAAACACACTTCAAGTTTGATAGAAAGGAGTCAACAAAATATACCTTTATGTAAGTAGTCACACAGATCAAAGGAAAACTAGGTGAATATGGTCAAAGACAAGAGCCTCTCAGCCATGAAGTTTCACCTGGTCAAACACTGCAGGGACGTCATACAAACTAAGGCCTTAAAGCTCAAAAAGCCAACCCAGATTTTTTGATTAAAAACTCTGGGTTTAGTCAAATGCAAAGCATAATAAACTCTAACTTTCATATGTAAGAGATTTTACAGGAATCAGAAAACTACGAACTACAATCATTAGAAGATGTCACTGATTTTGCATTATTTTTCTACCTCCTTTACATAAATGTCTTCTGTGGTTCCTTGATTTCCTAGATTTAGGCCACTAACAAAAAGGGTTAGACAAAGAGTACGTAACAGTGCTTGCATGGCATTTTGAATTTGCATTTGTCAAAAGCAAGTCCTCTGCCAGTAATGACGGCTGCCTTTCCTAGAGAGTCTTTACTGCCGTCTTCCTCCATTCCGCTGAACCCACGCACCTCCTTCCTCACCCCTCTCAGGCTCCCCTTGTGCCCCCTGCTTCAAGGCCTTGGACTCTGCGGAACTCCTGCTAAAAACTCTGAAACTCTTGGCAGGACCTGTACGCCACAATTTCTACTAACAGATGTCTCCTTTCTCTTGATTGCTTATTTTTGAGAGCATAAAAGTGAAGACTCCATACTATTAAGTTAGAAAGTCACAGAACTTTGGACCATATGCTAAAACTCAAATATTAAGAAAATCACACTATTAATCTGGAATCCACCGATCAGAGATGGTTTTTCCATAGATGTGAGTCTTTACTGCAGCTGCCAGCGCTAGTAAAACTGGAGCAGTGAACAGCCCTGCAACAGCACAAGATGAACGAACAGCAGAGATCGAGAGATGAGGCTAATTTGCTGACTACTTGGACCCTGGTTTTCCCCAGTTCTATCACCAATAACTTTAGTCTACAATAATGGTTTAACTGTCCTTCCTCTAGTGACCTATATTTCTGCACTTCTTCGACAATTCATTTCATGGCCACCATGACTGCCATTTTGTTCTTAATGTCAGCACTTAGGTATGTTCCAGCTCTCAACTGTTAAACTGCGGAAATTCACGCTGACTGTTAATTCCCACCATTCCAGCTCACCATTAACCCTCTCACTTCATAGATTCATCTTAAACTTCACTTTGACGTCCACTTGCAGAAATATTAAACTTTTAATCTATTGACAAGCTTCTATGGTTCAATTCTTTGTAAATCTTTTCATCATGCCACTTGAAACATTTTATTTCTTGTCTTTTGTGTGTGTGTATGTGTCTTTTTGAGACAGGGTCTCGTTATGCAGTTCAGGCTGGCCTTGAGCTCACTTTGTAGCCCAGGCTGGCCTTGAACTTGAAACGTCCTCCTGCCTCAGCCTCCCGAGTACTGGAATTACAGGCATGTGCCACCACGCCTGGCTTATTATTTCTTGTCTTTGATACCCTATTTCTCTGGTTTTTATCAGACAATTAGCTTCTCTACTATTATCCTTAGCTTTGCTTCTAGAACAAACTCACTCAACAATTCAGACTGTAGTTGCTATAATTTCAGGGTCTTGAACCTTAATTAGTTCCTCAGAATTTTCCTTCCATCTTTCCATATTTTTCTAGTTAGCTCCCTGTGGATGTCAAACAAAACTTCAAAAAATGTAGAGATATACTATATTTCTTACAGATACGTTACTATCATAATAATGTTAAATCTTTTGAAATTAATAAATATATTTTAAATAAGATTATCAACATTTCTTTTATAATTAGGTTGAATGATTCTAAAGTTCATATGGATGTGTAGGAATTGAAACTTGAAAAGAATAGTGCGATTATATTTCCCTTAGTAGCTATTAAAATTTACTATGAAACTATCACAAAAGAATCTGATGTTAGCATTAAAATAAATACCATAGATTAGTAGAATAGGATACATTCAGAAATATACCCACATATTTATGGGAACTTAACATAAGATAAAGATGACACTCTTATTAAAAAAGAAAAAAATAGTTTAATTAAGAAATGCTATTAGAAAATTGATGAGCCAATTAAAATCAGGTCAAACCCC
The DNA here is from genome assembly GCA_004027595.1 of Dinomys branickii. Lineage (NCBI taxonomy): Eukaryota > Metazoa > Chordata > Mammalia > Rodentia > Dinomyidae > Dinomys > Dinomys branickii. The sequence continues at coordinate 15,672 of PVLD010020597.1, read as the reverse complement.
TACCTAACACTGTATACTATAAAAGTAAATTAATGTATTGAAGGACTTTTAAGTCTTTTTTTTAACTTTCTCAAGTAAGTTTATTTTTTAAAATTAAGTTTATTGGTATAGTTTAGATATATATAATGATCACATTCGTCATAGGGAATTTGTACCTGTACATGATGTATCTTAGTTCCTCTTTATGGTCCCATTCCCCTCCCCTCTATGTCCTTATTAAAATTTTAGAATAAAACTTGAAAGATTACTTGGAAAACCTTAAGGCAGAGAGAAAAAACATTTTCAAAAGGAGAGATATCAAAAGTAGTACTGATGTGCACTGTTTTATAAATCTAAACTCCAATGCTATGAAGTCTTAACATTATAAAATGTTACAGTTCTAACTCAGTAAAACTATATCTGATATTAAATAATATTAAATGGCACTCTAGGACTATATTAGAAAGGTATACTAGTTACATAAATTATCAGAATTTCTATTCTTGTTGCCTTATTTTTCTAGCTGAAAGAGTCAAGAAGTTTTATACGTGGGTTCTCAAGTATAAAAATAGTTTGATAGAAATAAAGTGTATTCTATAATTGAAATTTTGAAAGTCCATCTAAATAAATGTCAAATTCTAACTCCAAACTTTCTAAAGCATTATTCTAATGCCTCTCAAACTATGACTTTTAGCACACTTTTTTTTGCACGTGAAAGGCTTAAGGAATTCTAGCTAAGCACTTGAAATAAAAGCTGTGTTATATTTAGTTTGAAGTGCATCTTAACAGTTGGTTAAAATAATAAAACAAATGAATTCTCTCAATAAAAAGTTAAATATATTTGATCTTTGATTTTTAGGCTTTTAAAAATTATGTATAAATATTTAAATGATATCCACACTATAGCGATGTATATGTTGTATGTTCTCTCATTCACTCGACTCCAGCACGCTTTCCTGAGAGGGAGAGAAATACACGGTGTGTGGACAGTGTTGTCAGAGCTGCTTATTCTGTGGTACAAGAAAAGAGGTTGTGAGCCATGGAAACACACAGACCCCATAGGCCATAACGGATCGCTTCCTCCAGTTTGGTCCTGAAGTGTTTATTACTACTAAAGAGGAAAGTTTTGTGCTGGCTACTAGGGACACAACAGTGGTCAAGATCGTCAAGATCCTTTACCTCAAGAAGCTTTTGGGCAAGACAGGTGTGAGACTACGCTTCAGCAACTAGGTCACAGCACGGAGTGGAGGGAGGGAGCGCAGCACAGTCAGACACGGTCTGCTCCAGTCTGGAGTCGGAGACAGGTTTTGGGGGATGTAAGGCTGAAACACAAGACCTCTGGGCTGCCTTGGAGTTAGCTGGAGCAGGATCGGGAAGTACAAGGAAGTGGTACCGGGCATAGAAGTCTGTTCTTATAGAAATATTCTGAGCCAGGAAAGAAAGGAACCCAGAGAAAGTCAGCAAGACCCTAGAAGGCGGTGATGGGGCGGGATGAAACAGGTAAGAGGGCGGGTGGGGGGGCCTCATCAGCCTGGATGAAACAATCTAGACTTTTCCTATAAACAACAGGAAACCACTAGAAGGTTTTTAAATTTCTATTTTTAATTTTTCCATCTTAACTTCTTAATTTAAACTTTGAGTTTCAGTAACTTTTCTTAATTAAGAAAATTGCTCTTCAGAAGTAATTAGATGTGGGATGGTTTCCAAGCCCTGATCCAAACTGAGTTCTCTGAAGACACTAGCACCCTGCACGTGTACCGTGGCATACCCCGTGTCCTCTGGAAATGGAGAGACGGCGCTTCCCTCCGTCTGGCAGGGGTCCTGAGGGGGAGAGGCAGAATCTTTGCGATCTTGATTTGTAGCATTGTTGGCTACTCGTTGTTGCAAGTCCCAATGTCGAGCTACGTTGTTAATTGTTAACCTTTTCTTCTCCTATGACAAGAATTACAAAATATAAATTTCTGAAGCGAGAAGCCCAGGAATATATTGTTTGTGGCTTCTTATAATACTTTTAAATAGAGACTATTCCTTGTAAGTGGCTACTCAATACCCACTCTACAGCAGCCCTCAAGAGGCCTGAATTTACCCTGTGCATTCAAGTACCTCAATAATGGTCTATCATAAAGGAAAACAATCATAGAAACAATATTTACTCCTTAGAAAATTTATTAGAAATAAAGATATAAAATTTATCTGCAAATTTGCTATCTGAAATTTAAATCTGACAGAAATTTATATGCCTCTCTGTCTTTAAACACAATAAAAGAAACTACTATTTTAATTTTCCTATCTGAAATTAGGATGACTATGGTACTGCAATCTTGGTGGAGGGGGGAGAGGAGAGGCACTGATGAATGTTCCAAGTTTAAAAAGCATAATATATAATGTCTAAAAATGAATACAAAATATTGTCTGCACTACTAAAAGAAACTGCTAAGTTGAAGTGTTTCTATATACCTAGCACCATTTTAAAAGAATAGGAAATAAATTGATTCATTATATGCAATGGATGCCTTGAAGCAGTGCTTTTCTAACTTTAGGGTGCTTCAAACCACCTAGCAAGATTTGTAAAACAGACTGCTGGACCTCCTCCTGCTCTGCCTTGTGTTTGGTGTGGGGCTTGCGAACATGTGTCACCAACAAATTCGCAGTGACTGCTAATGTTGCTTGTTCACACACCTCACTTGAAAACCACTGTCTTGGAAAGAAATCTGCACTAGATTAAAATATTTCTGTCCCATTTATATTCAGTTTATATTGACTGGGATAAAGAATTCCTGTTCTAGTGAAGTCCCCATCACCAAAGGTTAACATTGTGAAATAGAATTTCAACTAGGTTAGAATGTTAAAACTAGAGACAAATATCCACAGAGCGTGATGCTGCCGCCTCCTCTCTGGAGCCAGCAGAGGCTGGGAGAGTCACTGACCTCCCCTCAGTGCCTGGGTCCATGGAGGACAATTATTTCTAGCTGTGTCTCTTCACCTACATTTGTTTACCTAAGATTTCAGCCTGTATCCACGGCATCTGATAGGAATGGAAAGTGACAAGGCTTGCTTAGTTACACTGAACTTTTAAAACTTCTGTTCTCTGCCTAAAACTTCTATTTCTCTAGTTTTGGCCTGAGTCCCTTGTTCTGTTGTTTGGTATTTGAGATTTGTCTGTATAGCTAATTGGGTTACACTGAAGATACATAGATAGATATACATATACTTCTGAGATGTTTTGACATTTTATGTATGTCCTCTTCATCTACAGCAAGTAGGGTTCTGCTGTTCTCCTATAAAAACATCACTCCCTAATCTATAATAAAAAGGCATTCTACCTTAAGGAACTTTATTTTAGTTACTTGCTGATGACTGTGCCAACCCAATTTTTAATCTAAGCAACACTGCTATTTTTACTCAGTACCAAGGTCACTGGCTCCTTGCATTTGGCTTTCTGGCTGACAGGGGTTGGCAGAAAGGAATATTCTTAATGAGGTACATGCAGCAATGCTTAAAAAAAGAGCCATAAAATATCTCTACACCACTGGGTATGTTACATTTATAACAATATAGTCTCTGGAAATGCAAACACTTTCTTATACCCATGCTAAAGTTAAGCTTCTTTTACTCAGGTTATTAAAATCAGGTTAACACCAGGGTGCCTAAGAGAATGAGTAATTGTGTTAGAGCTGGGATAAAGGAAGAGACACTTTAAGGCGGTAGTGTATCCTGCAGCCAGGTGAGGATCACTGGCGGCCAGAAGGCCACAGAATGGCTCTAGACACTATGGCCAAGTGAAAAAGAAGGGCTTCATTATGCTAGACATTCTGCCAGGAAGAAGAGGGCACCCAAAGAGAAGTTTATTCTAAAAACCATGGAGGCATCTGGCCTATATTCTTTGTAATAGCTGGCTGGATATACATTTCCAAGTCTGTGTTAAAGTAACAAATATTTTAGAAGAAGTCACATTCCAAATTCAGCCATTTTAATCTATCCTTCACGGTCCAAGGAAGACTATTACCGTAATTACCACGTCCTTTCATTTCCATTGCAAGGAAAAAGGTAGAAAACACAGGCCCATGAACCTCCCTCTCCTCTGTACCCAACTCATCCCATTTTCTTAATGATCCACATACGGAGTTAAATCAAAACAGTCCTCAGAAAATGGTGAAGATCTATTGTATCCTCCCTCTAACCCTGAACGAGGGCTAGAACCTGGGTGTACTGATATCTGCATGCTTCTAGATTTGCTGAAAATAAAAAGCTAAATAACCCTTATCATGCAGGAGTCCTATTAGTGAATTGAAGAAAACCTTCTGCCACTTTCCAAAGTGACAGTGTTTGTTTTTGTTTTGTCTTGTACGAGGGCTTGAACCCAGGGCCTGCACACAGGGTTACATTTCCAGCTGCCCCCATCCTCGGTTTTCTGTCTTTTGTTTTACTTTGAGCCAAATATTCTTTTCAATATTTGCTAAATAATGAATGGTACATTTCCTCAAATGCTGATGGTAATAAGATAGCTGAGTTGGGTACAAAACAAAAAATTTCCATTGAAAGTGAAGTGAAAGGGGACCTGGTGCCTACACCAAGCTGTTCTTACACCGGAAGCCTTATAGCGAAATCATCCCTGGATTTTATCCTTCCTTTCCACACTCCAGGGTTCTCACACGGGGCTGTTCTGTAGGTCTGCGCGCTTTCATTCTGCGCGTGTGTCTTTTTATTCATTCCTACTCACTTATGTACTCGTTCACATATGCATCTGAGCACAGTAAACGCGTGAAAGTGCAGACTATTGTTTCTAAAGGGACCACTTGCAAAAACAGCGATGCCCGGCAATGGCAAATATTGCTCCTACAGGTTTTTAAACCTGTTTCTTAAAAGTGAAGGTATTTTTGGCTAAGCCTTAGGGATATTGCAATATAGGAAAGATTAAAATCCTGCTGGCTAGATCAGTAAAAAGGTGGGTCTGTCAGGAGTATGCCTAGGCACACCTAACTGAAGGGGTAACAGATAACAGATAAAAGGTGGGGAGGGTCTGGAAGTCAGGCATGGCAGCGGGTAAGGAAATTGCAGTATATTTGATACCATTTAACTCGAAATTGCTTTTGGAGTCCGGAGATGAGAAGAACTGGGAACAAGTACTTTTTTTAACGGTTAAAGTGGATTTTCTTTAAAATATATTTTTTCTTAGTATGTGGATGTGATATACGAGTGCTTTCATCTTTGGAAGTTGGTGAGTGTACAGACCACACCTTAGTTCTTCCTATTTCTCTTTCCTCTCCACTCCCTCCAGTCTCCTGCTCCGCTTCCTAGCTACAAAGGTTCTATATTTTGCTCTTTAAATTATTTATACTTGGGGTTTCTCATATAAGAGAAAAGATGCAATATTTAACCTTCTGTGTCTGATTTATTTTGCTTAGCATTATGGTCTCAAGGTACATCCATTTCCCTAGAAATAATTCCCATGTATTCTCCTTTACGTCTGAGTGATACACTGTGTATATATACGCCATGTTTTCTTTATTCATTTTTCTGTTCATGGGCATGTAGACTATTTCTAAGATTTAGCTATTATGGCTTCTGCTGCTATAAACATTAGGATGCATGTTTCACTGTAATATGATGACTTTAACTCTCATAGAGGATTACCTAGAAGGGGAATAGCTGGATAGCATGGAGTTTCTAGTTTTAGCTTTTCAGGAATCTCCACACTAACTTCCATTGTGGTTGTACCAGTTTACCTTCCCAACAACAATGGAAAAGGGCTCCTATTTCCCTGCAGCTTTGCAGCCTTTGTGACTGTTTTATTTGTTAGTGATAGTTATTCACTCTAGGATAAGATGAAACCTCAGTGTAGTTTTGAATTGTACTTCTCTACGGGCCAAAGATGTTGAACATTCTTTTCATGTACTTATTGGTCATTTATACTTCTTCTTCTGAGAGGTGTTTATTCATTTCGATTATATTACACTTATTTTTTGTCTCTCTTGAGTCTCTTGCCTTTGCATTATAATGTACATTATATTGTATTTTTAAGTACAGGCTTATTTATAGATAGCAATTTATAAGAGCTTTAGGAGAGCTCATTTACAAAGAAACATACTGCAGACAAGCATGGAAAATTTACAAAGCTTAGCAACAAGTGTTCCAGTAGATGAGCTCGCTGGCTTCATGGTGTTACATGTGTGCAGCAGGGTGAAGACCTCAGCGAAAATACCTTAAGCAAACTCTGCTTCTGACTTTCCCGCTTCTTCTCTTCCTCTTTTTTGGCTACAACAGATGCCATACGTCTTTCTTCTTCCTGAAAAAGAAAAGTTTTTCAAAAGTACTATGAAATGTTTAATGTAATTCTAGTGGTGACTATCATCGGCCCAAGGCATCTGGCCTTCTTTTTTTTTTTTTTTTTTTTTTTTTTGCAGTACTGGGGATCGAACTCAGGACCTTGCACTTGCCAGGCAGGTGCTTGTTCCACTGAGCTATATCCCCAGCCCTTATCTGGCCTTCTTGAGGGTTACGACTACTTGCTAACAGAAAACATACCTTCTAAGAGAAACTTGGTATGTTTCTCTTTTCTGTGTTCTTCCTTCTTATTTCTGAGACATTATACATCGCCTTTTGCCCTCTTATTTCTTTCTTTCTCTTTTTTTATTTTGAGACAGAGTCTCACTAGGTGGGCCTTGAATTTACTGTGTAGCCCAGCTGGCCTCGAACTCTCAGTGACCCTCCTGCCTTAGCCTCCTGAGTGCTGGGATCACAGGCGCGAACTCAGGAGGCCGAGTGCTTCACCTCTGCTTTTATTTCTAAAAAATTACGCATCTTAACTCTGGAAGTTAGAGGAACCTGGTCATTAATACATCAAAGAAAAGGAGTAAGAGGCAAGAAGGGAGCTGGTGTGTATAAGTTTTCTTCATACAAATTTTCTGTATAAGTTTTTAAATTATAGTTCAATAAATATGGAAAAAATAAAAATTATTTTAAAATTACTATTTAGTTTACAAAATTTAAAAAATTACAACCCTATTACTTTAGATAAAACCTTAAAATTTCTGTGTATTGTTTAAATTTTTTTCATGAGCAAAGGATTTACAGTTGCAATCTGTGGTATTCAGGGTGGACCATTTTTTTTCTAGCTAAGCAATGTCAAATTTTAACAGAGTAAATTCTAATCATTTGACTTTTTAATGTTCATTACCAAAATATTTTTGGGTAAAGAAAATGATGTCTCTGTTTAAGAAAACAATTTCTTTCTAAAAACTAAGCTTAAAAATGTCTTCAGAGATAGGAAACTATAAAAAATAACTTAGTGAATAGAACTAAGTCACTGAACAGGACCATTAGAAATGAAAAACAGTAAGAAATGAAATTAAGTTCAACAGAGGGAGTGTTCAACAGCAGATTATACAGAGCTGAAGAATCAGTCAACTGGAAGTGGATCGGGGGAAATTTCCTACTCACTTCTCCATCATAACACTTAATCTATTACATTCTAATGATCTCTGGCACTATCCTTCCTGCCTCCAGCCCCAAACAATAAGCTCCATGAGTGTAGAGACCAGGGCAACTCCTGGCACATGGTAGATACTCAATAAATATACATTTAAGGAATGAACTAATAGATACACAACTTTATGGCTCAATAATTTCCTAAAACTAGAATGGCTAATTCAAGTGGCAGCCATATTTACAAAGTTTTGGTATATTAGCATTCTGCACTCTACAAATGTACTAATTTATAACCTTACCACAGTCAATATTTGATTTGAAACCCAATGGACAGTTGTAAGAGCTGTTCGCTAAACATTCCTATGCTTCCCATGTACAGGCTGCACTGTGGAATAGCACCTCCTATCCTCTTGAGGTTAGATATGGTCGGATGACTCACTCTGGCTAACGTCATACAAAGAACAGTGGCAGGTATTTATTTCTGGATGGAAGCTTTCAGACAAGGTATGGTGCTATTGTTCTCTCTCTTACTTCTCTTACATATCTGCAAAGCTCCTAACAATGGGTATGCTGAGAGCCTAGTCCTGGAATGAGGACAAGACAATATGCCATAGGCAAAAAGGTTATCACAGGCCTCTGCTGCTTTAACCCACTGAGGCTAAAGGAGGAGATACCACCATACAATCTAGCCTATCCTCACCAATACACATTTAGAGCCAAGGAAGGCCAAAGGCTATGGAAATACATTGTAGAAGGCAGACCATCATAATACTCCCCAAAACAAAAACTTAAGACTACAAAGTACATTGAAAAAATACACAAATACACAAGAGTTGAAAAGTAAAACCTAGAAAAGCACCCACTAGAAGATTCTGATGTTAGACATGAGGACACGAATGCTTTGAAAAGTTAGTAACACGTGGGGTCACACAGTTAGCATCAAAGTCAGAAGCCAACTCTTGCTAGAGATGGAATTTGCAACATTTTTGCTTACTTATGATACTGGGGACTGAGCCCAGCAATTTCACACTGAGCTACATCTCTATCCCTTTTCTTATTTTTATTTTGAAATGAAGTCACTAAGTTGCCCAGAATGGGCTTAAACTTGTAGTCTTCCTTTCTCAGTCTCCCTGGATGGTGGGATTATCAGTATGCACCAATGTACTCAGCTTACAATATTTTTTTATAAGACATTTATTTTACTAATTTTAGAGATGAGAAAGGAAAGGTTATAATTCAAAGGTAATCTGTCATGTGATTTACTTGTTTTAAAGGGAATAACAATGTGAATTTTGGTGAATATAAAGTGCCTTAACAATATGGAACATAATTATTCTTGAACGAGACAGACGTAATTGGGAGAAATAAACTAAATAAAAAGTCAGAACTTTGATTCCGAGCTTCCCAAAATATCTGGTTTAATAAAATTTCTTAGTAAATACTGATTTTGTACTGATAGAATATAACCTATTTCAGGATGAACTTTTAAAGAGCAAAAGTATATGGATGTTCAGTGTTGACTCATCTATAAAATGTGAACTAGAAACAGATTAGTCACTCAGAGCCAATTTCAAACAGTACTGGGAACTGTATGGATCACGTACTACACATACTTAAGAAATGATTTCATCAGATTTTGAAAAGAATTTGAACTTCTATTAAAGGCAGTAGGGCTTTAAAAGGAAATTTAAACCTTGGAAAACTGGATTTATACCAAATCAATTTAAATATTGAGTGTTTTAAGGAATTTTTACGTGTGATGGCTGTGTTTCAGCCCAAGTAATTATAGAACAACTAAATTTAGAAACAAAAATAAACCTCTAATTGTGAAGATAAGCTATAAATCTGTTGGTAAAAGTGTAAAATTCTGGCACCTTCATGATAATAATCCAGTTTCTTGGACAAAAGTCATATTCTTTATGTGGCAAAAGAAAGGGATATATCTGGGACCAAAAGCTCTACTTTTTTCCTTATTTCAATTTGGTCCTGAATATCCACTATAGAAATAATTTTAAGTTAATTAGGTAGTACAGTGACTTAATAGGTATTTGATAACACAGATGATACTTTGTCAGCAGATTATTACAGCTCTAAAATAATACATAGTTGAGAAGATGCTTTCCTCCAGAATAAATAACATAGTCTTAATACAGGCAGAAATTTCTCACATGGAATTTGGAAACAAGTAGCAATGTACTCTTTGCATATTGTAGATGAGATAGTTATAAACAGCCATTGTTTTCTTGGAGGATGAAATAAATATTTAAAGACTAAAAGGTTTCTTTGTTGTTATTCTCTAAGACATAGCCAATATTTCTTCATTAAAACAATCTCTTTTAACAGGACATTTATTCTTTCAAGGTCACAGTGTTAAAGTGAAGGTCAGAAGCCATCTCACCTAGCTTCTTCTGGGCCAGGAATAGCAGTTCAATACTGAGGGTGGGGAAGAGGAGGAGAAAGGCAGAACAGGGCAGGTTACGCCACTACTGCCAACTTCTAAATTGATGCTGGCTTATGGTAAGTTTATTTCCTGATCATGCACAGAAAACTTCAAGTATCTCCATGTAGTGGCTACGTATTTCTATATGCTATGATCTGATGGCATCTTCAGCTCAGTATAGGCTTCCTTAATGACTACTATATGGGAAAAGAGTAGAATCTTGTGGTTTTTGAATGCTTCTGCCTGGAAATGAGAAGTTACCTTTGCTTGCATTTCATTAGCCGAAGCTCGTTACAAAACATGTAACTTTATTTTTTTTATTTTATTTTTTTTTTTTTGCGGTACCAGGGATCGAACTCAGGACCTTGCGCTTGCCAGGCAGGCGCTTATTCCACTGAGCTATATCCCCAGCCCCAAAACATGTAACTTTAGAGGTGAAAAAAATGTCCTCTTCCACGTGTCAGAAAAAGTAAAACAAATCATTTGTCAGCGTTAGTAATGCCTACCATCACAAGAAACTGAGATGAGCTTTTGTCTGAGATGAGCTAGTCTAGGTTCTTGGAGAGCAACTTATAAACAAGTTCCTAAAGGAGAAAGTTCTGCCTCCAAGAATTTTCCGTATAATGGCCCTTGATCTAGCTCTTCGGAGTGTCTCTCATTCTCTTTTGTGAACAGTTGTGAAAATAGTTGGCGAGCACTGTAACATCTTCCTTGTGTCTTCTCTTTTATTACTAATCAAACCAGGTTCCCTGGAAATGATTCTCATTGCCGCTGCCAATCTAAAACCAATCATTTAGGTGTACTCTGACCACTGAAGCAAAAAAAATGGAACAACTATATTTTCTGATTTCTTTATTTATATAAATTAATGTTTTAAGCATTAACTTCTATCACATCCCATAATTAGCTAAACTTGAACTTATCACTTCTACTGAAAGTTGTTTTCATGCATGTTACTGAGGTCTCGTCTTCCATCCCTGCATTCGTGCTGTGACTTGTTTTGTCTGACTGCTGTGATGGTGAAAAGTCCATTATTTTCATTTTATATGTATTTTAAAACATCTTGTTAAACTCTGCTTATTTTTCAAGATGGGGGCAGTAAACTTCCGTAAAGGGTCAGAGAGTAAATACTTCAGGGTTTGTGAGCAAAATATGATCTGTAGCTCATATTCCTCTTTATTTTTCCTTTTTCTTTCTTTTTTTAAACAATGTTTTAAATTCTAAAACCATTCTTAGCTTGACAGCTGTACAAAAATAAGCTGTGGGACAGATTTTGACTGTAGGCTATAGACTGCTAAACTTTGCGCTAGACGATTGAGCTACTTTTGTATTCTGATCCCAGCAACAAATATATTCAGACCTCTAATTTCTCTAGCTTCTGTCATTCACATACTTTATCAGAGTAACATTAATATTTTCTTGAGTAATGAAAATTGTGGACTAGAATGGGCCAGAGGAAAACCCCGCATTGCCATGCAATATGGATTTCTTGAAAGGCTGGTGTTAATCACTCTTTGTGTTCTGTAGATAGACTTGAGTCAAAAATCCACTTAACCATGTTGTCATACAGTTTACTCAAAATGATGTCATAGAAGCCTTTGCCATATGCTTTGCTTAAATATCAAAACACTGTCTATAGCACTTCTCTGAAAGGGTCTATTAATAATTACCCTGATTTGATTGTTACATACTGTATACATGTATTTACTATGCACCATAAATATGAACAAATATTATGTCAACTAAAAAAAATAAACTGTATAAAATTGGAAACTTTTACTGGCTTGAATTATTTTTAGTGAGTTAATGCTGCCTCCTAGTGATCAAGTCCTTAAGTATTCACCAACTGCACTTTAATAATCCAGGTTAGATTTCTTTCATAATCAATAGCAAGTTGACTGTCACAGTTTGGGGAGTTTATGTTTTTTCCTTTTGTAATAAAAAGGCAGATTAGTTCACCTTAACATTCAGCTATTCTACTATTCTACATCACATCGTAGATATCAACTTTCAATGGTCCAGCAACTAACTTAGCGCTCCAGATCAAAGATTGGCAAATTCTAGCCCACAGCCAAATCCAGTCCCACTTGTTTTCTCAAATAACTTTTTAAAACAAAGTCGGGCTCATTCATTTACAGATTCCCCGTGTCTGCTTTCACACTACAGTGGGAGAGCTGAGTAGTTTCAACAGGGATTGCGTAGACTCTAAACCCTCAAATGTTTACTTTGAGGTCCTTTCCAGATAAAGTTTGCCAAGCCCTGGCTCTAGACGGGCCTGGACTCACATTTATTTATTCATCTAACCCAGGCTTCACTTCCATCTGGTTAATATTTATCCTCCTCTTAGCAGACTAAAACCCATTCTTCCTAGGAGAAGTAACGAAAGCAAAGTGTGAGCTGAGGCCGGAGGCAGGCAGCATCGTCTGATGTCTTGCTGCTCCTTACCCTGGGTCATCTCATTACCCATCCCTGCTCCAGGCTCATCCTTTAGGCTGCTACCCAGAGAGACAAGATTTCTAACAGGCAAGTGATTTTTAATAGGCATCCTTAGTCTCTTCCAGGGCTCATCCTATTATGCCCAAGAAACAGTCCACACTCCTGACATGAAATGCCCAGACCTTGCCTGTCAGGCCTCGTTTCCCCTTACTCTCCTGCATGCTCACGTTTAGCCATGTTGAACTGCCACTACCTGATGCGCAGTTCTCTCCACGCTCCTTTGCATGTCACACACCTGTGCTCTCCACAGAGGCACCCTCCTTCCTTGTCACTCTTTACTTTGTGTGTCAAATATTGTCCCTGTTGGAACTATTATTTCCCTGATAGACTTAGGAGTTACTCTGCTCTTTGTTGTTATTTTTGTGTGTGTTTGCACAATATTATACTATATATTATATTCTCTAATTATCTCATTTACCTGGATCATTGTCTGCATTGGAGTCTAGCTGCACGCCTGTCTCTGTAGCAGACAGTAAGCAACTTTAGGGCATGAACTATAATTGCGATTATGTCATGAAACAGAGAGGGCAGCCCCAAGGAAACCCCTGAATTCACAAATTCAGCTACACTGGTCACTGTTTGCTGACTACCCTAGGTATTCATTATACTGCTGAGGCATAAATGAAAATCACACACAGAGAAGCTGATAGAAAAGTCCCCTGGCAACTGAGCAAACCTAATTAGTCATCAGAATTCACATCAAAATTAGCAGAGTCTAGAAGAGAAAAAACAAAACAAAACAAAACAGGTAGAGGCCTGGCTGGGATATTTTTTTAGAATAGAGGTGATCAAACAGGTTATTAAGAGACACTTTCTATGAATATATCCAAACAAATTTGGAATGAAATTTGAAACAAGATCAGGCCAGTACTATTCTAATTATGCGTAATGTGTACCTAAAATGGGGTATCATATATAGGGTTTCCTTGAGGTCAGCATCCAGACCAAAATATCTGATCCTTGGAAATTAAAAAGAGATAGAATAAATGAAAACAGAGGCAGCTACTTCGGGAGGCATAACATCAACGATGACAGCTCCATACAAAGCTCCCGGGAGTCTTCACATCCTTCTAAAGTTTTATATTTTATTTTATCTTCATAACTCTATGCTATAGCATCACTGTGATTCTCATTCTGCTTGGACAAAAAAGATTAAATAGATCGCTAAAGATCACATGGCTAGAAAGTGGTCAAGCCAGGATGCGGACTCAAGCAGTCTGTCTCCCGAATGTGTGCTCTCACCCACTACACGACGCCACCTAGTGAGGTTCTCATTCCCCCGTTCCAAAATCAATTATTAGCTGGATATTAAGCAAGAATGAAAAACAAGCATGGTAATTAAATAGAAGGCTAGGGGTTTTTAAAGACCTATTTGAGGAAACTGGAGATGGGGCCAGGTGGTAAAATCTATGTAGTTATAATTATGAAGTACACAGTCAGGATAATCTAAAGGTTCATCATTAATTAAAATTGAGAAGCATGTCAATCACAGAACAGGTACCCAGTTTCCTGCACCACACTAAGGAGAACCGTGTGGTGAGGCTTTGGGAGGTTCTCACCGTGACTCTCTTCATATCCAGCTGGCGCAGCTGCGTCATATTCTGAAGCACGGTGTGTTTGTACCATGACTCTTGAGCTATTGGGTTGCCATCAAAAGTGATGTCTGAGAGAGAGGACGAGTCAGCAAGGCAGGACACACTGTCAAAACTGCAGAAGAGACAGAAACTACTGGGTTATTTTGAGGCCTGTCAAATGATACTTTCAACCTTTAACAGGGTTTTTAAAGAATACTTTTAGATTTACAGAAAAATGGAGAAGAGAGTGCAGAGTTCTGATATACTTCACGTGATTTCCCCGAGTACCGTATTAACATCTTGTATTAGTATAGTACACTTATTACACTTAGTGAACCAGTACCAAACATTCTTACTCCAGCCCAAGTTTCACCTAGATTTCTCTAGTTTTACCTAAGGTTTTTTTCTGTCTCAGGATCCCATCCATGACCTTACATTTAGTAGTCTTATCTCCTTAGAGTTTTGTCTGTGACAGTTTCTCAGACTTTCACCATTCTGATGTCCTTGATAGACTTCACAGAATACTCATCAGCGATTTCGTATTACCATTTGTCTGATATTTTCTCGTGCCTCGACTGGAGTTAAGGTACACGCTATTATTATGACGCATCACTTGATATTAGCATGGGTCATCTGGCCAAGTAAGCGTGTTTCAGGTTTCTCCAGTGTAAAGTCCCCATTCCCTCCCCTTCAGTTCATACTGACACCTTAGGAGGGAATTAATTACACGATGTGCCGCCTACACTTAGGAAGCTCCGCTCCTTGAAGTCAGAGTAGCAGGGAAGTTATTGGAAATTTTTCTCCACAGAGGACCTGTCTTTTTTTTTGGTCCATTTTCTATTTATGTAAGTGTGGACCTATGGATATTCACCTTCCACTCTGGGTTCCGGCCCCAGCGCTCCCGGCTTCTTCTGTAGTTCAGTGTGCTCCTTCTCCGGCCAGGAGGCTTTCTGAGCTGGCTTCTGTCTTCCCCTGCTCCCAGGGGTACGGGTTTTCTTCCTCTTCCTCCTGCTGTCTCTTCTTCCTCCCTCTTCTCCCACTTTTCCTTTTCTTCCTTCCCCTTCCTTTTCTTCTCCTCCTCCTTTCTCCTTTTTGAATGCTTCTTTAATTTCTGGCACTTTAATTTTCTAGACTCGTGCGCTGTATTTCCTACCTCACCCCTAGAATCAGCCATTTCCCCAAGGAGCTTGTTATTGGAGAGCGGTGTTAAAAACAAAGACGGGGAGAGGTGCACTTTTTGCTTTTCAATGTCGTTTCTTTTAGGTCCCTCAGCTGGGAAAGCAGGGAAACACACGTGCGTATACTGACCTGGGCACAGCATATACATGTCTTCACACTTAGCGGTGTAGCCGTCTGTGTCTACGGGAGGCTAAGTTCAAGTTCATGCTGGAATCTCCACATCTAATCATCTTTTTTTTTAAATTTTATTTTAAAGACAAAAGAATGGAGACGTATGAACCAGAAAAGCCATAAACAATACAGAAAACACAAAGTTATACAGAATATAGTAGGGAATTAGAACTGGATGTTGTATTACATAGTTATCTTCACATTAATTAACACAAAAACATTAAAGGAAATACCAAATTATAGATAAGATAGTAGGGAATTTGCACTGGATGCTGTATAATATAAAGTTATCTTCACTTCTGCTAATACAAAAACGGCTTAGGAAATACAGAATTATAGAGAACATAGAAGGGAATTAGCTCTGGATGCTGTCCTACATAATGTTACCTCCATCTTTGTTACTCA
>PVLD010020596.1:0-33530 GCA_004027595.1 Dinomys branickii | reverse complement strand
TTTTAGCTTGTTTGGGAAATTTTCTGCTATTATTTCATCAAATATTCCTTTTATATCATTTGTGAGATCTCCTGCTGTTTCACACACTCCTCTTATTTGGATATTGTTACGTTTTGCCTCATCTTGCGGCTGTTGGATTGACTTTTCTTGTGTCTTTGATGATATCACGAGATTCTTCCTTTCACGCTCATATGCTGCCATGCTGTCTTCAAGTTCTGAAATTCTATCTTCGGTTTCATTTAAACGGTTTTTCATGCTTTCAGCGTTAGTTTTCAAATCCTGGAATTGCCGGGCGTCTCCGCCGCTAGCAAGCCGATCTCTGTCGGGAGTCGCCGGGGGGCTGCGCCGGCTCGGGAGGCGGGAGGGATCGAGGTGTCTGTGCTCTCAGGGCGCTAGGACCCAGCAAATCTTTCTCTCCGCTTCCAGCGGCGTTTGGGGCCCTCTGCACGGCTCGCTCGACATGCGCGAAACGTGGGATTGCCGGGCGTCTCCGCCGCTAGCAAGCCGATCTCTGTCGGGAGTCGCCGGGGGGCTGCACCGGCTCGGGAGGTGGGAGGGACCGAGGAGGCCGCGCTCCCACTGCGCTTGGACCGAGCCCAGCTTCTTCCCCGCGGGGATCGTCCCTGGCTCCCAGCGTCTGGGGCTTTCCCACGTCTCGCCCCGGCAGCCTGGTCCGCCCTACCACATCTCCCCCGGCATCTCACAGAAATACGCCCAGTTTAAACTTCCCAGCCGAGGTCCCGGCATTCACGCTCGCCAAGTCTGTCTCGAGCTGGTGGTGTTTATTAAGGAGGTTCGCTCCCTTGCTGCTCACCTGGTCGCCATCTTCCCCGGATCTCTGTATTAGCACATTTACTACCTGGATATATACTTTAAAATTATTTTTACAAAGTATTTGTATAATATAAATAGTAATTCATTTTTATTTACTCATTAAACATTCAGTAGATGTCCATGAGATAAACATAATATGTAGGGTTATTTTCAAGCTTTTCAATTCTATTTTTTCTAAATATTTCCCAAATGTACATATAAAAATGAAAAATATATATTTGTTACATTCATCTTAATGATATATGAAAATAAAAAGACACACTTGGGATTGTGCATGTGAGAGAGCTCTATTTCTTTACATTAGCATGTAGAGTTAATTTGTGCTTCTGATATCAGAAGGTTTAATAGCATTTTAATTAAATCTATTCAGATCATAAACTTTAGTCATTAGTTACTACTGAAATGTATGTGAGTAGCATAGAAATTGCCCTCTGTTCTCTTTTTCCTACTTCCACTGGATGTTAAGGGAAAATGCATCAGTATTTTTATACATGTTTAATGATATCATTTGTTCAACTCAATAGTAGGTGCAGATCTTTCTGCTCCAGTAAAAAAACTTGTTTTGTCAATAAATACTCTTCCTGATATGAAGTTCCTTATAACTCAACAGGGAATTATGATTAATAAAATTGACAAGATACATGGAAACATTGTAAAAGAATGTTCACTGGTATAACCACACCATGCACTTTTTCAATATTATGTGATAAATTATTAGATCAGACTTGCCGGGGCATGTTCTCAAAATACATAGAAATGACCTGCCAAAAATGTGCTGCCTGTTTTATTAGCTACATGAATTGGAAAAGTTCCATAGGTTTCAGGCATGAGTTATGAATAATACTTGTGTTATAGTTTGTGTCTAGATGTTCTCCTAAAGTCTCATGCAGTCATGGGGCGGGCTTGTAGAGTTTCTGATTGACTTGTGGTTCAATGTTGGGATGATGGCTGTGAGTGCTACACCTGCTCTGGGGCAGATAGTTCGCATACAGTGTAAGGGAGGGAAAGAGGCTTGCTCTCCCTGCCACTCCTCCCCTTTTGCTCTCTTCCACCAACGTGAACTGTGGCCCTTTGACATGTGCCATTCAGCCTTGGAGCCAGATGAGTGTGGACTGAAACTTCCACAAACTGTGAGCTAAATGTACCTTTACCTCCTTAATTTTGGGTGTTGGGTATTTTGTCCCAGCAATGAGAGAAATATAACCAAGAAAACTCTATACCTCAGTATTTTTAGAAAGAAATAAATGAATTGATATACATATATGCTAGAGTAGATTTTGAGCACCCCATAAAAAATGTGCTCAAATTATGTATTCTGCATTAACACACACTGATAGTTATTGGGAAAAAAGTATTATGTAATTTGGTTAAAAATTTAAAAACAGAAAGAAATCATATAACTTTATTTTAAAATAAATTCAATTATCTCATAATTTCATAAGTTGTACAAATACAACATATAGCGAATTCATACTATTTGATTGTCTGATGTAATAATTATTTCTATTAGTAATAGAATAGTAATTTGTTTATGAATGTAATACTGATGTAAAACCATCATAGAAAGTATAAGAATAAAAAAGTATAGGTCGCTTTATCTAAGAAGTTATCATACATTTTTTCATAAATTACTTGATGTTACTTGGGGCTAAAATGTTATCATTACAGCCATAAAGTAATAGCTTGTTTTCAGCAAATCTAGTCCTAGAAGATGCCACCAAACAAAGTAAAGCATAAAATCATACTGACATAAGATTTTTGACAGTGTTTGAAATCTACTTTGATCAATAATAAGAAAAATGTAAGAAGATCCATATCTTTATTTGTGAAAGGTATCTACATAACATTTACAAAGTTTATACTTGAAAAATAGTGGATAATTGTAGAAGTATTCCTATAATTAGGAACATAATAATGATCTACAAACATAGGAAATGATGTTCAAAATATACCAAAGTCATGCTGCATGCCTGTAATTCCAGGATACTGGGAAACCAACACAGGAGGTAGTGAGTTTGAACGTAGCCTGCGCAACATTTCCACTTAGATCTTGTCTTACAATTAAAAGAAACAGTTACAGGGGATGTAGCTCAGCGTATAATCCTTAGTTCAATTATCTGGAAATACACACACACACACAGCAATAGAATTAGTATAAACCATATCTAATGCAATAACGCAATGGTGCAGTACAACCACATTAGAGCATACTTTCTAATTACCAGCTTGCTACAAAGTGTTGAGTTTCTCAGAGCGGCAGGACTAGAGAAAGGCAGTATATATTTTCAATGAAGCCTAGAATAATCCAGATTTTACTCGAATTAATGAATTTAATATTTCAGTCAAGTGGAAGATCATCAGCACCAATGTTTTCTATTTGTGTTGAACAGGAAATAAGTATTTATTATAAATCCAAAAGTACACAGAAGTAAATGAAGAAAACAGTTATGAATGCATTTCGGGATATAAAATAAGTAGTTTGATTTAAGAGTTACCATTAATAATCCCAGAGGACTTTGTGAGGGAAATTCACAGAACTATTTTAAAATTTTATGAAAGAAGGAAGGTTCACATATAGTCAAAAAATATTTTTCCAATCATCTCCTCAAAACTTTGGAGGACATCTTTTACATATTTTCAATTTTAAAGGTAAAAGAATAGCAACATATTAAGAAACAAACAGGCATAAGTTACAGGATTTCAGACCATGTGATAGGAAATTAACAGAGCCTGTTGTACTACATATTGATATCTTTAAATTGGTTACTCAAGCAAACAAATATAGGTATGTAAAATTGATCAAACGATTAAACATTAACTGCTCCTTTCCATAAAGCAATAGAAATTAGTAGTATAATTATCCTAGCTATCTTGCATATACATATATACATATTTTCCCTTCTTTTTCTGTTTTCTCTTTTCC
This sequence comes from Dinomys branickii, assembly GCA_004027595.1. NCBI lineage: Eukaryota > Metazoa > Chordata > Mammalia > Rodentia > Dinomyidae > Dinomys > Dinomys branickii. Next base: position 29,773 of record PVLD010020596.1, on the reverse strand, counting down.
CTCTTCCCAGTTGTTCTTTCCTTTTCGACAGTTTTTTCCCTCTCATAATATCTATTGTACCTTTCAGATTTTATTTACTTTTTCAGGTTTTAGGTGAGACAATATGGTATTTACATGTGTGAGTCTGATTTATTTCATTTATGAGTATGGTCTATAGTTACATACATTTACTTATAAAAGGCTCAAGTTTATCTTTCTTTATAACTGAATAATATTCCATTGTATAAAAATACCACATCTTTTTTATCCACTCCTCAGTTGATGGACATTTGGGTTGCTTCCACCATTCAGCTATTACAAATTGTGCTGCTATAAACATGCGTTCACATAAATCACCCTGGTATGATGTTTTAATTCTTTTGGAAAAATACCCAAAAGGGAAATGGCTGAGTTGAATGGGACCTGTAATTCTAGTTTACTGAGGAATGTCCACACTGATCTCCACAGTGGTTGCACCAGTCTACATCCATATCAACACTGGAAGAGTTCCTTTTTCCTTGCATCCTCACCAGCATTTGTCATTTGTTGATTTCTTGATGATTGCCATTCTTTCTGGGGTGAGATGGAATCTCAGTGTCATTTTAATTTGCGTTTCTCAAATGACTAATGCTGTTGAACATTTTTTCATATATATATTTGTCATTTGCATTTATTTACCTGAGAACTATGTATTCATCTCAGATGCCCAATTTTGTATTGGATCTTTGAATCTGAGGCGGCTGATTTTTAAAATTTTTTACATTTTCTAGATAGAAATCCTCTGTCTGAGGGACAATTGGCTACAATTATTTCCCAATTTGTGGATTTTCTTTTTACACTGCCAGTGATTCCTTTAGATGTGAAAAATCTTTTCAATAAGACAAAATCCCAATTGTTGATTCTTTGAAATATTGCCCAGGCAGTTTGGTTTTTGTTCATGAACTCTGCCTACGCCTGACTTCAAGATTTTTAACTACTTTCTCTTCCAGTGAATTTAGTGTTTCTGTTTTAATATTTAGACCTATGGTCCATTTTGACTTGAGTTTGTCACATGGTGGTAGACACGGATCTAATTTCAGTCTTTGGCATGTAGAGAGCCAGTTTGTCATTAAAGCTTATTAAGGAGGCTTTCTTTCAGTGAACTTATTTGACCTCTTGGTCAAAGGTAAGGTAGCTGACTGTGTTTGTGGTTGTGGCTGCATCTTCCAGTGTGTTCCATTGATCCTCAGGTCTGCTTTTATTGTCAGTACCATGTTTATTTTATCACTGTAGCTTTGTAATATAATTTCAGGTCAGGGATTGTGACGCCACCTGAATTGTCTTGTTGCCTAGGATTGCTTTTGTTATTCTGGGTCTCTTCTCACTCCAGATGAATTTTAGGGTGTTTTCTCTAGATTTATGGGGTATATTAATGATATTTTAATTGGGATTGCATTGAATCTGTACAACAATTGTGAGAGTATGGCCATTTTCATAGTGTTGGTTCTTCCAATCCTAGAGCAAGGAATATCTTTCCATTTTCTGAGATCATCTTTGATCTCCTTTTTCAGAGTACTGTAGTTTTCACTGCAAAGATCTTTTACTTCTTTTGTTATAGTGATTCCTATGTATTTCAGTTTTTTGGATGCTATTGTGAAAGGTATGATTTCCTTCACTTCTGTCTCAGTGAGTTTTTCATTTGTGTATAGTAATGCTATTGACTTTTGAGTGTTAACTTTGTATATAGCTATACTACTGAATTTGTTGATTAATTCTAGGAATCTTTTGGTGCAGTTTTTGAGGTCTTTCATACAAAGTGTCATGTCATCTGTGAATAATGATAATTTCAATTCTTCCTTTCCTATCCTTATTCCTTTTATATCTCTTTCTTGTATATTGCTCTGGCTAATATTTCGAGAACTATGTTGAATGGGAGTGGTGACAGTGGGCATACTTGTCTTGCCCTTGATTTTAAGGTGAAAGTTTTCAGTTTTTGTCAATTTAGTATGATGTTAGCAGTTTGTTTTTCATAGATGGCTTTTATCAGATTGAGGTAAAGTCCATACATTCCTGTTTTCTGTAGGTTTTTTTTTTATCATTAATGAGTGTTGGACTTTGTCAAAAGCTTTTCTGTGTCTATTGAGATGATCATGTGGTTTTTATCTTTGGCTCTGTTGATATGGCGTACTACATTAATTGATTTGCATACATTGAACCATCCCTGCATCTCTGGGATGAATCCCACTCCCTTGGTCATGGTGCGTAGTCTTCTTGATGATTTGCTGAATTCTCTTTAGTAGTGTTTTATTGAGTATTATTGCATCTATATTCCTTAGGAAGATTGGCCTGTAGTTCTCTTTTTATGGTTGGAACTTTCTCTCATTTTGCTATCAGTATAATATTTGCCTCCAGAAATGGTTTATGGAAAATTTCTTCCTTTTCAATTACTTTGAAGAGTTTGAGGAGTGTTGACATTTAATCTTCTCTGAATTTCTTTTAGAATTCAACTGTGAATCCATCAGGACCTGGGCTTTTCTTTGTTGGTAGTTTTCTAATCACATTTACAATTTCATTAATTGATATTGGATTATTCAGGATATTTACATATTCTTGATTCAACTTTGCTTCATAGAGACCAAATTATTTTTAATTGCATATAATCTTTTTTCTGCATGAGTCAATATAAATAGATGAGCTCTATTTCTGTATATTTTTAGCAGAAATGCATCTTTTTCTAAGGATGATAAAGACTTTGTTATAAATACAAGAGTAGAATGTTCCATATTTGAGCAAGAGGACATGCAAGGGGCATTATTCCATAGGCTACAGGAAACTTCTGTGGGTCATGTGAGCAGATGATGATTTTCAAGAGAGAAAAGAGCATATGAGAGTGTTTCCAATAAAAAAAAGAGTGTTTCTAGAAAGCTGCACCTAAGTCATGAAGCACTTTAATTATGATGTTTAAAAATCAATTCTCGAGGAAGCCAGTGTTTCATCCAAAATTAAAGCAACATGAAAAGGTGTATGCAAGACAGTGACCCCCTTTTACTGACCCTTCTCTCTCTTCTGTGGTCAAATGCATTCTGAATGAGAACCAGTTGGCATTAATTGAAATAGTTAATATTTGATGCTAACATTCAGTACTAAATGAGAAAGAGAAACATTTGCTATTCAATGATCAAAGTTGCATGAGCTATCACAAGCCTGTTTTAATTTATATTAATTTATTTACTCACCTATGTTTTAATTTATTTAAAACCCTAAATTAAATGTTATATTTATGGCTCTTCTTAAAATCTCAGTTGAAACTTTTTTATTAATCTGTGTTACTAAACTACATTAACAAAACCTTAAAGCCACAGAGTAGGGACATACTTCAATAGAATGAATCATTTTTTACTTCAATGTATATAAATAAAGAGAAAGATTGATGTTAGAAATTTTGTATCTCAACATTTGAAAATTTTGATGCATAGTAGCTTATAGAAAGGGAGACCACTAACACACAATTATCCCTCATTCAGGAAACTGTATCTCAAAGCTAACCATAAAAACAATTACCTTTTCATGCTCAACCATAGATGGTGTTCTGGATCTCTTTCCTGGATCTATTCCAAGTTGACAATAATTATTATTCTAAAGCAAATTCTGAGAGAGGCAACTTGGCTCTGGCAGGCTGTAATGTAGCCAAAAACTGAGGCAAAACTTCCATCTCTGTCACTCTTTCCAGCTTTCAGAAATACGAGGAAAAGTGTGAAGAGAGCTTTTTAAAAACTGTTGGATACATCCCTCTGGATGACAATACGATTAATTAAAAGGCTGACACATCCGTGGCAGCAAGTGATGTTAGTGTTCTGAAAGGTCTACCTATCATTCCGTGTCCCATTTTCTGTAAATATAAGGAGAACACAGTGAAATTCCGAGGGTAGTTTTTACAAGAATTTGATCTGTGACTCCATATGGGTGACCCCAGAACTGAACAAAGATTTAAAGAAGTAGTTTACTTTGTAGGTGATATTATGAAACTTCCACATTAGATTACAGAAGTGAGTCAGATATGTAGAATTACTGTAATGAATTGCTTGAAAATTGGTTTAAAAGAAACATTTTCTCCCCAGTCCCAAAACTCAGAAATCTGAAGTCTAGATGTTCTCAGAGCCATGCTCAGTGCAGAAAGTCTATCAGCAAATGTGTCCTCGCCTCTTCCATGTTCTGGTATCTTCCAGCAGTCCCTGGTTTATGTTATATAACTCTGGTCTCTCTCTCCTTCATGTGGCCTTCTTTCTTCTCTCTCTCTGCTTGCCTTTTTCAGACACTGGTAGAACAAGTCATTGGATTTAGAGACTATTTTTATACATTTTGATCCAAAATCCAGATACGTATATAACCGTTTAAGAAGATTACACTCTGAATTTCCAAGTGGCTATGAAATTTGTGTGGAAACTATTCAAGAACTATGGGAAAATAGCCAATTAAGTACGTGCTATTAAGCAAGTTGCCATAGTAAGTAGGTGGAGCTCATTCTTAATGGGGAATTCTAGGAACCTGGGAAGAACCAAAAGCCTCATTCCACAAAAGAAGGGGAAGACTGACGCCTATAATAACTGGCTGATGTTATGTGACGTGAGGAAGAGGAGGCAGATGCTGATTATGTCCAGTGTTTAGTGAGTACCACTCACCTAAGAAAAGTTTATGGCCAATGAATGCAGACACTAGCAGGTGAAATTCCTCTAGGCACCATGATGTTAAGACCTCGTATATGGCTGGGAACCAACAGCTCCTGCTACAGCCTACTGTTCACACAAATATCATGTCCATCGATCTCAACTTATATTTCTTTCCAGGGAAATATTTAAGAAATTTTAGTAAATGAATTAAGCAACTAATGCAGAAACATTCAACATAGAAATAATATGTGAGAAGAAAAGCCATTTTCAATTTTGATTAGCTTTGTAAAAGCTAATAGGAAAAAAACCCATAGGAAAAAGATGGGAGTAAAAAAGTAAAATCTCTACTTACTAATGGCCTTCGTTTTGTTCTTAGATTATCAGAACTATGTTTGCATTAGATTAATGAGTTATAGTAGAAGAAAATGTTCCCTTGGTATATTCCTTCATAAACTCAAAAATTAGTATAACACTAAACCATATTTATAAAGGAAGATAGGCCATACATATCTTTAAAGTTTTCTGAAGGAGAGAAAAGTTATAAAAATCCTACTTATATACCTGTCTAAAAATTGAAGCAGTAATTTGTGTTGTTATTTTCTAAATGACAGAGAAATGCTATATTTTAGAAGGAAAATATATAATGCAGGAGGGAAATATATTCCTGGAGACATGAGTTATTGCAACTCAAGAAGTCCTTTGTTCATAGATAACCTGAGATCAATATTGATTAGCGTCAACTGAAATTGTCTTAAGACATATGAATCAACAAATTTTCAGTTGCTATTCAAGTTGAAATAATTGCAATGCTAATTTCTAGTAATCACCTCTTAATTTCATAAAACAATTTCTTGTCTGCCAATCACTTTTCCTTTTTCTAGAAAAAGGGTGGCAAATTCTAAATATACACTGAAAAACTATTACCATCAATTTTGGAGTGGCTCTACCTCTATCAGTTCAAAAATCATGCACAGAAAACAAAATACAATTATAATAAGCAAAATGAGTTACATGAACAACCGTGATTGATTTGAGGGAAGAAACAATTCAAGTTTTCCAATCACTCTGTGTAAATTAGTCTTTGTGCATATAGTAAGTGATTGGTTTAACAATGTAAGACGAGTTACCCATACAAGATCATTCTATAAATACATCTTAAATGATCAGGAAAAGTCCCTTTGGTTCCCTTTAATGGTCAATTTTATGTGTCAACTTGACTGGAGCACATACTGTCTAAACATTTGGCCATGCATTACTCTTTGTCTAAGAAGGTGTATCCAGGTGAGAGAAAAATTCTGAATCAGTAACCTAAGTCAACAAATTTTTGTCTCTACTGATCATAGGCCCCATAAAATTAATTAAGGGCTTCAGTAGAAGAAAAACACTGATCTTCCTAAAAGAGTAAGAGGGCCATCTGACTCAATTGGTTAGTACGTCCTTTTTTGATTTCCTGAAACATCAATTGTTCTGGGTCCAGAGTCTATCAGATTTATTCTGGAATTTCATCATCAGTTCCTTTCCTTTCAGGAAATTAAACTCACTAGAACTACATGAGTACATGTTCTGTGTCTCCAGATTACTTACTACTGATATTGAGACTTCTCCTCCTCCATAGTCAGATGGGTTGATTACATCTACTACTTTCTTATTCACTTTCTCAGAGCCTTAGAGTGAGGAAGAGGCTTTCAAACTCGGTAATGTATACCAGCTTGAGGACTTCTTAAGCAGTGTAAAAATGTAGAGTTTAATTTGAATAGGTTTTTAGTAGAAACATGATATTAATGCCTATTTTAGTAGAAAGTAAATTAAAATTAAAAAAAAAAGCTCATAGGACTCTGGAAGGAAGACGATCATTACAACAAAGTGGTGAATGACTTTGCTGAACTGTGTACTAGTGTTCGTGGAAGGTAGAAATTCAGAGCCATGAAACGAGAGGATCTGTTAGTGAGGCATCCAGGCAAGATGCTGAAGGTAGAGTCACGTTGATTATAGTAACCTGACTAAGAAGAAAGATTAAGAAGGAGTCATTAAGCAAAGTGGAATCAGAGCATGAAGATTTCGGGAATTCTCAGCCCATTTATATTGTATAATTCCAAAAAGAATAGTTAAAATTTTGGGCCAGAAATATAGCTCAGTGGCACAAACGCCTGTCTGGCAAGTGCAAGGTCATGAGTTCAATTCCTGGTGCCCAAAAGTAAAGTATATTGTATAATTCAAGACAGCTTGTTCAGCAAAGAAATTTCAAGGTATTGCTGAGCCACATTGTGATAGAGATTAGAGGAAAATGGGAGGAATAGAGAAGGTATTACAGGAATGCAAGTACTTCCAGCTGTGGATGATGAGACCATCTCCTTGAGTCAAACAAGATACTTTTGAATTTTACAAGATAATGCAATTCTCTTGGTTAGGTTCTGGACTTTAATGGGAGGTGTCACCTCTTCCACTTTCCCTTTGAATGAGAAATATTCATGTCTACTATCTCATTTTGCAAACCCATAATTTTTCTGGATTCACAGATTCACCACTAAGGTGAAATTTTTCATGAAGATGAATTGCATGCTGTTTCATCTACTTATCTTTGAGTTCTGTCATATTCATCTGAGTCTTTGAGCTTTAGACGCAAGAGTTGATGCTGAAAGACTCGACAGATCTCTGGGCTTTGAGATGGGTTGGATGCATCTGCACACATTTGCAACACGGGGAAAATGGTATGAACTGAATGCTTGTTTTATCCCCAAATTCATGTTTAAAATCTGAACTCCAGTGTGACTGTTTCTGTAGGTACTGCTTGTAAGGAAGTGACCTGTGCTGCATGAGATGATTTACCCCTAACTGCATTGATCAGGTGTGCTCAAACGGAAGAGGAAAATATGGCCTTCTCTCCCCATCATGTGAGAATAGAGAGATGGTAACATTCTGCAGGCAATGAAGAGGGTCCTCTCTAGACACCAACATGCTGACACATTGATCATAGACTTGCAATCTGCATAAACGTGAAGAAAAATACAATTGTTTAAGCCACTCAATCTGCAGTATTTTGCTATTAGCAACTGTAGGGCCTCAAGTGCTGACCTCATGCCATTCCTCATAGTCTCTCAAGGAAGTTGACATTAAAAGAAAAAAAAGAAGTTGAAACACAAGAGAAATCAAATCCATCTGATGATGTTTGTGTTCCTTCATTTTTCAGATTTAACTGATTCAATTTTTCCTTGAACTACATTGAATTGGGTTCTTTAACACTTATAAACAAAAGATAACCAGCTGATAAAAATTAGCTCCCTTCAGAAATGCAAATATTGCTGTCGCCTCTCGATTTCTGAAATACATGTTATTATAATAAGTGATGTTTACTTAATGAAGAATGCAATGACTTCATTTTCTACATCAGCAATGCTGTACTTCCCTATCTTCTATATTTTTTAATTGCCTGTGTGTTTATAAATCATTGTATAGAGACTTCTCGTTGCATTATTTTTTGTCTTTATTCTGTAGAATATATACCTCAGAAATACAAGAAAGACATTAGAAGTAAATGTCTTAGATTTATCTGATAAAGTGTATAGATCAAAATATCTTTCATACTATTTTGGGCTATGTTGACTTTCTTGTTGTTAACTGCCCAGGATTCTTTTTTTAATTTTTTTTTGTTGCTGTTGTCCTATTCCTCACATGATCCCATATAATATATCTAATAATGGACTATAATGTATCTATATCTATAATATATCTAATAATGGACTACTCTTTGTGAAAGGTCATACATAAAGCTCCCAAAGGTTAAATCTCTAAAAACAGATCTTTGGGACTCTTTTATGGGAATGCTTATTTTCTCCTTTTGGTTTGTTTCATTTTTTTTGCATTGTTTGTTTGCTTGTTTGTTTGTTTGTTTGAGACAGGGTCTCGCTATGTAATTTAGGCTCACCTTGAACTCACTATGTAGCCCAGGCTGCTTCAAACTCATCATGATCCTCCTTCCTCAGCCTCCCAGGTGCTGGGATTATAGGTGTGAAGCACCACACCCAGCATTTTATTTATATGAAAGTATGTTTTTCTGAAACAAAATTCAATAACTTTTATCATTTTTATTAGAATCCATACCAGAAATTTACTGTCAACTCCAATAGCAGGAGGTAGGCTTTCTGGCAAGTTACTGGGGCTAAGACTTCTTGCATGGATAACTCTTGGTACCCCTACTATCACACTGATGTGTGTATCTGTCTTACACTTGTACAGATGGACCTTCTTCCAAATTTCTGTTCTACACTAAATTACCAAAGAGCCATGAACAAGGTAGAAACAACGGGTATTACTAATTGCTAAGTACATTCTACTCACTTGAGAGCTAGTTCTTTACAGTACTATTTAAATGTGCGTCAGAAAGTCCCAAAGGAATTTAAATTATATTATTTTTGTAAGCAGCTGTCACAGTTTGGGCAAATGTGCCTATGACCTGCCCTTAGACTGCATCTGTTTCTTTAAAAATATTTTTGGAGCATTTCTTAAAATACAGGTTGAGCATCCATAATCTGAAAATATGAAATTCAGAACGCTCAAAAATCTTAAACTTTTTCATGTTAACACTGCAAATGAGAATTCATAAATGATCTCATGTGACAGGTTAAAGTCAAATTACATATTGAAATTACTGAATAAAATTAGCTTTGTGCCATGTGTAAAATCTATACGAACACAAATTTAGGTTAGTTCAAAATCACTTTCAAAAACTTTCATTATATACAGGAAAATATTGCGAAGTTTAAATTCTGGAGCACTTTTGTTTCTAAATATTTCAAGGAAAGGATATTTAACATGTACCAAGAAGTGGAATTATCCAGTTAAATGCACTTGTTTGTAAATGTACTTGATTTACATTTAGGGTGAAACGTACACAGGATCATGTGAAATTTTTGAACTGTCTAAATGGTCTAAATTAAGATAAATCATTGAAATAGTTTATTAAACAATATTATTTTATTTATTTCAAAGTAACATGAGAAATAATTAGGGTTCAGGCCCCTTTGACACTGAATTATCTCAATGTAAGTCTGATATGTCAATGGATATAATTCTGAGATTTCAGCAGGTACAAAGAGGACAAATTATTAAGTCATACAAACTCCATGATCATTGCTTCAGGCAGACCTGATGTTATTGTTATTCTTTTAAAAACTAAAAATAACAGCTGCTATTTCACAATGGAGAGCATCTATGATGTTCTCCAGCTCTGTTTCTTTTCATTAATTTTATAACGTGATTGAATGTATAGGTAAAGGGGTGAAGGGTAGCGGGAGAGAGGAAGAGAGACACAGAGAATGAGAGAAGGAAGAAGAGAGGATGAAAGCGGCAGAATAAGTGAATACTCACCTGCTATGTTCTTAAACAAATAAAACAGAACTTTGCTGAAACAATAAAATCTATATTTTCTCACTTCTGGAGGAGAGAAGACCAAGCTGTTAAAGTTTGATTTCTTTTAGGGTTTGCTCTTGGGATTTACAAATAATCACCTCCACTCTATGTCCTTACATAATCTTTCTCTGTGTTTGTATGTCTTTGATGTATTTTTGTTTATCCAAGTGTCCTTCTCTTATAAAAGATGACAGCTAGAATTGATGAAGGCTCACTTTAAAGGCTTTATTTTAACTTTATCACTCCTTTGAAAAGCTTATTTTCAAATGCAGCTCAAAAACAATTAGGTAGTGCTAGGGGTTATGATTCAATGTGTCAATTTTGAAAGAAAATAATCAGGCTATAATAAACATATACATTATTTTGTAGACAAAGTTGCTTTTGCAAATAAATTGGAAAGATATTAACATCTATACATGAACAGTGTTAATGACACAAAATTGTTCCTGGGCCCAAAAGTCTAGCTATCCTTGTATTTAGCGAGCTTGTGTGGCACGTTTTCAAAATGTGGAACTAAAATTAATGAACTGTCTTCCAATTGCTTCTGTTACAGTTGACACTATTTGTGTCTCATAACAGGCGTCACATGGAATCCTCTGTGACAGAGAGGCCCAGAGTCCCACTCTGCTTGACTTTTCTTTCATTTCAGAGTGAGAAGGAGAAGAATGTAAGTTCTCATAAATGGATCATGAGGCATTTCTCTGTTACATACTAAAATCTTCAGTTTCCTATTGTGTCACTGATTTTACAGGTTGTTGCATCGAGCATTACTAGAGCCTTCATCTCAAATTAATATTTTTGTCTTTTCTGTGACAGTTTGCTCTACCAAATGTTTGAAAAAAGGGTGTCCCAAACTGACTTTCTTTTAAAAGTTGTTATTGGTAGAAATATATTTGATGTTTATAATTATTCAATTTCTAGAGTCTAGGGGTATAGCTCAGCTGCACAGTGCCTGCCTGCCACATGTGAGGTCTTGAGTTTTATTCTGAGTATCAAAAAAAATTAACAATCCTTCACTCAATGTTGAGTATAATAAGAAGCACAAAAGTACAACATAGAGAACCATCAGTAATCGGAGGGTGAGAAGACTACTTTTCATTGAATTATTATTTATTTATTTTAGTGTGTATGTATCACATTTTTATTTTAAAAGTATAAAAACAAAAAGATATTAACAAACAGACACAAAGTAGCATAAGAATAGTACAATCGAATCTGAGTTACAGTTAAGGTGACAGGGAATCAACAATGGTCGTTGCATTACATGTCGATAACTTCTAAGTGCATATTCAGGAAAACAGATATAGACATGCAAAATTGATCAGACAATGAATCATCAACTATTCCTTACAATAAACTGACCTAAGTCAGTAGTACAACTTCTTTTTAAAGTGTAAAAGCAAAAAGAACTACATCATCAACAACAGAAAAAGAAAGAAAACAAAACAAAAGAAAACAAAAGCATTAACAAAGAGACACAAAGTAGCTCAATAACCGTATAATCAGAATTGAATTATAGACAAAGCAACAGAAAACCAACAATAGTTGCTGCATTGCATATTGATATCTTCAAAATGTATGCTCCGGAGAACACATATAGACATACAAGATTGATCAAACAACCCGTTATCAACTATTCCGTACCATTAAGTGACAAGATAATAGTAGAACCATGTTAGCCATCCTGCACATATGTATACACATACATACATTCATACATACATTTTTGCCTCTTTCTTTTCCCCTTTCCCACGTTCCATCTGTTCTTTACTTTTGAACAGAGTTCCTTCATGTCTCTTAGTTTATGTTCCCACCCTCAGGTTCTTACACCAGTGACGCAATACGTTGCCTGCACATATACCTCTGATTTATTTCACTTATGAGTATGGTGTCCAATTGTGACCATTTGCCTACAAAGGCCCCAAATCTGTCCCCCTTTATAGCTGAATAATATTCCATCATATAAAAATGCCACAGTTTTTTAATCCAGTCTTCTGTGGATGGACATTTGGGTTGCTTCCACAATTTAGCTATTACAAATTGTGCTGCTATAAGCATGAGTGGACATATATCAGAGTGGTATGATGTTTTCAGATCTTCTGGGAAAATACCCAGAAGGGGAATAGCTCATTTGAATGGAGCCTCTAGACCTAGTTTGCTGAGGAATCTCCACACTGCTCTCCACAGTGGTTGCACCAGTCTGCATTCCCACCAGCAGTGTAACAGAGTCCCTATTTCTCCACAGCCTCGCCAGCATTTGTTACTGGATGATTTTTTCATACTGGCCATTCTTACTGGGGTGAGGTATGTATGTATCTAAATACTGTATCCTTACTGCTTATCATATGACTGGGATGTAATAGGAAGTAAAAAAAATATATACTTCCAAGTACAGAAATGAAGATGAATTTAAGATAAAATTGAGTAATGAAGCAATGGCAAAATGTCTCTAAACTTTTAGGCCTTTGGTATTAACTACTAGAAAATAAAGAAGAGAGAATTGTCAAAACAGCAAAGGTAAACTGCATACAAACATATTACATTTTTGGAATTACGTTAAAATGTATAAAACGATATGCATATTGCTATTCTAAGGCTGTTATAATATATTGTCACAGACTTGGTGACATAAAACATCAGAAATTTATTTTCTCAGTTCTAGACCCTAGAAATTCTAAGTCAAGTTATCAAAGGTGAATTTTCTTTCTCCAAAGAGTTTAAGGAGAATCTATCTCTTTTTTTTCTGTTTTCTGAGATCTCTGGATACTTGACTTATGAGTAAGTAATGTCAATTTCTGCCTTCTGTGCCCTTCTTTTCCACATTCCTCTCTTTGAGACACCTCGTTTTTTTAAAAGAGAATAAAACATAATAAAAATCATTATAAATGATACAGAATTTCACTAAACAACGTGGTCGGTATTCACTAATGGTTGTAATGTTGCATATTGTTGTCTTCAAATTAATGGTTCAGACTACCGGATAGAAGCATGTAAAATTCATTTAAAAATTAAAAATAAAAAATTAAGCACTGACTATACCTTTATAGCAGTAAAATTCATCATAGCTAAATCTTGGAAATAACCCAAATGCCCATCAACTGAGGAATGGATAAAAATGATGTAATTTTATACAATGGAGTATTACTCAGCTATGAAAAGAAAAGATAAACTCATGGCACATATTTTCAAAAGAGATCTTTCATTGGATATAGAGCCTAACTGGATAATTTAATAGGCCCTAAATCCAGTGAAAAATATCCTCGAAAGATCTGCCAAAGATATTTGCCAAAGATTATATAGTTACCCTTCTTGAAACACCTAACCATATCCAGAATTGTGCTTGACCAATCCTCTGGGCAGGTCCTCCAGATAATCAAGTTATGACTCCCCCCTAAGATAAGCATCCCATCTCTTATCAACAAACACATTTCCTTGTAGGATATTTAGTTTCCAAACCAGACAATAGGAAGATCAAAATTCTGCCTACCATAACACAATTATCTTGCATACAACCAGAAATGCAAAAATATCTTCCCCAAAGTCTCAAGAACTCCAGCATTTCTCAAAACCTAGAATAAAATCTCAAGATTCAAGGCAAATGCTTAGTTGTGAATCTCAGGAGCTCTCTTTTCAAATAAAAGGTTGAAACTTTTGCATCTTTAACCAACAGTCAGTGTGATGTGGTCTTTCTGATTTCCGAGATGCTTTCAAAGTATCTCCTTGTACCTGTACAATGTACTTGGTTTCTTTCTAATGTTGCTAACTAATGTTTTCAACAACTGCACCTTCTTTGGCTCCAATTTTACATATTATTACTTTTGGGTTCCAAATTTAAGTTTTCCGAGTTTTTCTGCTCTGCCTTTTGGCCCATATTATCTGGTCTAAAATATATAAATCTGGCTAAACTGCAGCTAACAGTACACACCCCACCGAATACTTGGCTTCTTTAAAATTTCTTCCACTAGAGTAATTAGTCTACCACCTTCAATCTTAGTCTCTTGCAAAGTCTCAGGACATAAGTAAAAATTTCAAAAAATCTTCTGCCAGGGTGTAACACATATAGTCTCTAGTGCAATTTCCAAAGAAATCCTTATTTACAAATGAAACCACCCTAACCTAGTCTTTCCTATCTGCGTTAGCATTCTGGTTTTCTGAGGTCTGCCCAGAATTGTCTGTGAAGATCCAGTCACAGTATTATAATAATTCTCTTGTCCATATCTCCAAGCTTTTTCAAATTTCTCCCACAAGCCAATTCCAAAAATTGCTAAACCACACAGTCATCCCACTTCTCTATTTTGGTAGTTTCTACCATCCAACCTGCAATATATGCAATGGGCATTTGAATCTAAAATCCAGGACAGAGCTCAGGATTTAGAAAGACAGTTTAGTGATTTTACATGTGCATAATTAATTTCTCTTTTTTCAGGTTTGGTAATATAGGAAAATTGAATTTTAATATTTACTTCTGAGATAGTTTTCAAAACTTAGTGTGTTAATTTTAACACAATATTATGTATGCTGGTTTTATAACAGAGCCAGTGCTTTCATGAACTGGGTCCTATAGGAGTCATTTGGGAACATAAAAATCTTACAATGTTTAGTAGTTTATCACTAATCTACTTGTAAAACTCCTTTAGTGAGTGAGGAAGTAATAAAGTCATGACATACTCACTGAAGTGGATTATATAATGCAATAAAATAGATTCTGATGCAAATAGTCCGAGGCCTCTATCTGAATTTCATAGTTCATGAGTTCTTTCGCCTCCAGAAGTCACTACGTATATGGCATTCATGTCCTCTCACACTAATGCACGTATCTTGTAAGATGGTTATACTGACTAATTGATTATTAAGTGCTAACATACATATTCTCTTGTACCTCTTTACTTTTCTCCACGACTAGGATCTAGTAGTTATATGTCACAAATGCAAATATAGTTATTAAAGTAGGTAATAGAAGGAAAAACTTTATGATAAATATATAAGATAAAGAAAAGCATTCAGTAAAATTGTAAAGAAAATGAGGAGTCTTCAAACCCCTAAAAAAATCATTTTACCTTTAATCACATTCTCTTCACTGTCACTATCCAACCTGGTCAGTTAAACAAAAACCCAATAGAGTGAAGCATAACAGTGATAATTTGTGATAACCTTACTGGAAACACCATGTATAGTGCAACCCTAAAATTGTAAGACATAAAGATAATGAAAAAAATTAGTTACTAATTAACTAATTAGGGAAATAATACTTTTATTCTATCTCAACTACAAACATCTGGTGAATTGCTCACTTTTAAGTATGATAATTTTGATACAAACTTCTTGGTTGCCAACAGAACTTAATTTTGCCACCTTATGTAGACATAAAGCTTGTCTTTATCAATAATATTTTTTTACCAAAATATTTGGTGTCTGGTTAAGTTTCTGAGAATCAGTCAATTATGGTAACTACATAGACAGGATCCCAATAACAACTACAGTGTCTGGAGTTAAGTTACCATGACTCATACTCCTCAGCAAAGGAATCATATGCTTCTTGCAGGACCTTTTTATTAAAGTTGGTGTTATGGCTGATACATTGTGTCAACTTGGGGAGTCCAGAGGTTTGGCTGAGTGACTCAGCAGGAAGCCAGGGTGCTTGCTTTGTGTACATCCTGAGCCTGTGGAAGAGGCAGGCATGGAGATTATGGGAGTGCTACAGGGAGCCTGGGTGGGGGTGGCCTGTTCACAACGTAAGGGAGGTAGAAAGAGGCTGCTTGCCTGCCATTTGTCCCTTTTGCTCTGGTTGTTTTTTCTGTACTCTGATACCATGAACATTTGCCCTCTGCCATGTGCCACTCTGTCTCAGAACCAGCCAAGTATGGACTGAAACCTCCACAAAGTATAAGCTGAGTAAACCTTTCCTTCCTTCATTTTGGGCATTGGGTATTTTGTCTCAGCAATGAGAGAAAAGTACCCAAGACAGAATTTCGTACCAGGAGTGGGGTCAGTGCTATTACTATATCTCACCATGTTGTTCAACAGCCTTTGGAAATGACTTGTAGGAAGAGTTTAGAAAGGTTCAGTGATGCCCTAGAACACCTTAAACTGTTCTTTTTTGGAGATTCTGGTCAGAGCTCAGAAGACCAGAAGGTAGAAATCCTGCCAGTAAAGACCAGGTTTGGGAGGATTCTGCTGGGAAGGATTGCACTGGCTATTGGACTCCAGATGGTGTATGTTATGGCTTGGCAGAAAGTTTGTCTGCATTTTATTTGTGTCCAGAGACTTTGCCTAAGACAGAGATTAAGGGTGGCAATGAATCAATTAATCTGGCAAAAGAAATTTCAAGGCAGTCGAAAGTTGGGGAAGTGGCATGGCTATCTTTGGGGGCTTTTAGCCAAATTTATATTCACAATCAAGAGCAAAAAGCCCAGCAGTATGATTTAAAATGTTGTGAGTTTGGCCAGAAAGGAGCTCCAGTAAAGCTGTGGACTGCAAAGGTAGAGCTAAGGAGATCTCTACTGCTGAGAAGGAATGAGAGAATGGAAAAGACGGCATGAGGGTATCACAAGAAGCAGCAAGTCTTCACCCATTGAAGCCTCAAAACTGTAAAGGTGCGAGACCTTGTCTTCAGGAGGAAGCCAAAGAGAGCCATGTTCCAGAATGGTGGTGGTGGCTGCACCAGGTTCCAGAATGGCGGCAGCATAGAGAATTTGTTCCTCAGAATTGGATTCAGAGTGCCAAGTGATCCCGGCACTTGATCCCTATGGCCAAGAAAGAAGAAAGTTTGGCTACTGCTCCAGGTGGCAGCAGACCTTGGCATCATCCATGGTGCCCTGGCTTTAGGTGCATGGGGAATGCAAGAGTTCTGAGGTTAAAGAGGCTTCCGCCCAGATTTCACAAGGCCTGGGAGGCCAGGCAGTGTGCCCCAGAGAGAGCAATATGTGAAGCTGTGAACGTGTAGCAAAAGGTGCACTGGAGACCTCAGAAGTTTGGAAAAGCCAGGACGGCGGATCATCTGAGGAAAGGTGTAAGGAGGGAGCAAAACCAGCCTAAGACAGAAGCCATGGGAGCTGTAACTGCCAGACACGCCATAGGGTGGCTCACCCAAGCCTTTCAGAGCTCACAGTGTGCCACAAGTTCTTTCAGATGCTGGATGTGGAATTACAGGACATAATGTTAGCCCTGCTGGATGGTGGACTTGCTTTGGTCCTGATGCTCTGTATACACCTGTTGGTACCTTTTGGAATGGTAATATTTACTTTGTGTCATTGAATGTTGGAAGTATTTAACTTTTCATTTGTACAGGGGGTTGTAACTAAAGAGTTTGCCTTACATCTGGGAGGAGACGGGACTTGGACTTTTCAGCAATGCTGAAACTGTGGACTTTGGCAACTCCTGCAGATGGACTAAATGCCTTTTGCATAAAGGGATATGCATGAGTCTTTAGGGTGCAAAATGTTATGGTTCTAATGTAATATGATGTCTTTGTATCTGGAAACTGGTTTAAAGAAATGTGTCTGATTACCAAGTTGACAGGGGTGGATTGTTATGGTTGATACATTGTATCTACTTGGGAAATCCAGAGGTTTGGCTGAGTGACTCAGCAGGAAACCAGGGTGCTTACTTTTTACACATCCTGAGCCTGTGGAAGAGGAGGGCATGGAGACTGTGTGAGAGGTACATGCCCCCTGGGTGGGGGTAGGCTGTTTACCATGTAAGGGAGAAAAAGAGGCTGCTTGCCTGCCATTCCTCCCTTTTGGTCTGGTTGTTTTTGCTGTGTTCTGCTGCCATGAAATTTGCCCTCTGCCTTGTGCCATTCTGCCTCTGAAGGAGCCAAGTATGTACTGAAACCTTCACAAAGTATAAGCTAAATAAACCTTTCCTTTCTTCATTTTGGGCATTGGGTATTTGTCTCAGCAACAAGATAAAAGTAACTAAGACAGTTGGTGTTCCTCTCAAGTTAGCAAGAAATAAGTTCCACATATCTACTTCTTGTTCTATTCACCTGTAAAAGAATTCAGTGTGAACACACTGCCAGGCCTCAGCCACAGAGAAGATTGAGATAGATCAGTAATTCATGCATGGAAAGGAACGCTTCACAATGAGGAGTTGTTCTAGGTTTTCCTTCTCCACATGTAGGCAAGTATTTTGCTCAGAGCATTTAAAAGTGCTTAAATTACAAGAAAAATTGTCCTACTGTTGTTAATTAAGCCTCCTAGAATGTAGAAAACATGCATTATGATTAAATGATTTTAAAACAAAACAGCAAAATAAACTTTTGTTACCCTTAGCAAAAGTCTTACCTGTGTATTAAGAATTCCTTTACAACAAAATATGATATTTCTAGATGTTCAATTTGTTCTAGGAAATTGAAGATGAAATGTACCTAAAGATATAATTTAGGTTTGTAGTACTGTGTAAGTTATGATCTGCCAAGAGTGTGCTGCAAAAATAAGACATGACATGCATCTGAACAGTAAATGTTAAAGTGCTGAAAAAATGTTCTGAATCTTCTAATGACCTTACAATGCCTCATGATTACTTATTGTGGTTCTGATTATTTTCCTTTCAATGTTAGAACAGCAATCTATTGAGATCTCTACAAACAGCCTCAGGTCTTCCCAAAAGAGCACTTACATGGATTATCCATTATGTAATAGTTCAAGTAGGTAATTTAGAAAGATAATCAGAGTTCATCAGTTAAATTTCTTCCAGAATAATCTATGCTGATTTTTAAATTCATGTCCCCCTTTGAACCATTTTAGTGTCTGATTTTATAATGTTCCTTTTCACCAGAATATATTTAACATTATTACTTATCAAAATTGATAATTGTTCTCGTAATGCACTTTTTGAAGTATAGAAAATTGTTCGAGAATCTCCTTCTGATATAGTCCTATAGCATACATGTACTTTGAAAATAAGATGAAATAGTAATAACTAGCAAGCATCAAATATTCTGGCTGAAAAATACAAGTAATATAATAAATAAATATTAAGGCTTATAGTTTAATGTGATAAAAATCAGAAATACTTATTATAATTTCAAAAACTTTAAGTATGCCATGTGTCCCTTTTCACAAATAATTAACAGAAAAATGTATGCGCATAGTCCTTTGCAAGTGTACATTCTTGGGACATTTTGCAGACATAGCTTTCCTCTTGTACTCATAATACATCTGACATTAAAATACATTCCGTGCTGCAAATTTTTACAAGTCTTTGGTAATTAAAAGGAATCATTCCTTTTGATATGGGTCCCTGAATGTGTTTGAGATGCAAGGGAAAAACTTTAATTAACTCCTTATAAATTTATGATGTGACAAGTTATTGTCTGTTCTCCTTCTTCACAGGAGACCTCCCAAGGCCGAGAGAGGCCCAGCTCCAGCTATTCGTCACCTTTCAGTGGCAGCAGAGCTGCTGGAGAGATGAATGGACCCCACTGCATCACGCTGCACATAAGAGCAACTGCATAAAATATTAATCACTGGAGCCCCACATGTGAAATGTTACAAAAGAGAAATTTAAAGAGTAGGAGAAAAAATCACCATGGGATGCCGTATATTAGCATCAACAAACTGTTCTTCATGGCTAAAGCAAAATGTGGTGACCCAAGCCTCACATGCTAATAAGTTTCAAACTTTTGTCATGGTTTAATAATGACCTAGTCACAGTAGAATACAAAAAAAAAAAAAAAAAGGAAGGAGTTCTGCCCTAATGTGGATGAGGAACTGACTCAAGTGTTAATATGATGATTGAAACAAATCATCAAAAACAAACAAAAATACTAACCTGACCTTTGTACCTTCTTAAAACTGAATGTATAATATCTCTATTCTTCACATACTAAAATTATGTTAGTGTTGTGATTTATGCCAATTAATGTCACGCAATTTATATAGTAAGTAAAATACGCAAGTATCATCTAAAATTCACAATGAAGTACTTGCCAGTAGTGGGAATTCTGGGATTCTTCCTGAGTTTGTCCTACTAAGCAATAAGCATTATTTAAAAGGATGTTACTATTCTTTCCTTTTTTCTTCAATGAAGTAATTGTAATTTGTTGTAATTTTGGGTTTATGAAGATTACATTTGATTTAATTGCAGTATTCCCTAGGAATATTCTCAAAAAGCACTTCTGACTGAATGATGAAATTGTACTTAGTCATACATATGTCAATATTATGATTTGAAAAACAACAACAAAAACATCAGAGAGAGTTCTCCAAAAAATAAAGGTATTTATTTAGAGAAAGCAGAACACTAAATTGGAAATATTCTGCTATAGTAAAGTATACGTATGTCCAAAAATTTTGAAACAAAAGAAAATTAAAGACAATATAGAAACAAATATTCCTGGTCACATTCCTAAGAGTGGCATCCAACGAACTGTTGATGCGAAAATGTCCTTGCAAATTACTTTTTCTCTCATGTCTTATTTACCTCTGTGCGAGTCTGTGGGTAGCAGAGTATATTTTACCAATTACTGCTTGGCAAACATGTGAAACCTTTTAATCATGTTCTTTATGTGCCTTCCTGTTGTTAGGACTGATACGAATGACTCCTTTTGATCCCTCAATTTTCAGATCACACTTTCGTAGCTTGAAAGAGAAAACAATGAATAATCAATAAAAATGAACTAATCCAAAACAACAAAAAGCAACATGTGATTTATGATTTTCTGTAACATTCATTTTAGGCAAACAATCAGTGTACAAAATGTATTCAGGATACACCTGTTCAGGGTTGCCATCAGAATCTCAGTGAATTTGTAATGATTATGAAAAATAAATGGAATGATGAGAAGATCACAGTGCCACATCCATGAAGATGCGATCACAAATGAGTTCGAGGAAGCAAAACTAAATACATTTGGAGTAGTGAGGTCATGGGAGATGAAGGGAGGGGTGCTGTACAGGATGCATGCCAATGCTGTGAGTGATTGACAGTTTAATGGTAGTTTAACGGACTGAAATCTCCTTTACTGGAATCTAAGCATCTTGTAAAAGTAGAGTCTTCTGGATTGTTAATGCAATCTACTTATGTCTTAAGTTTGTTTTATTTTAAAGAGAATCTAAAAAAACAAAATAACAACAGTGTAGACAAAAAGAAAAGACCCCCCAAACAATAAAAATTATACAGTTTCATCAAAACAATGATAGAAATTAATAGTGGTTGTTATATTACATATTGTTATCTTCAGCGAAGTTGCTCAGGTGACCAGATGTAAGATGCAAGATTAAAGTGAACAGAAAATAATAGAAACATTAGAAATGGTACAGAGCTTTACTAAAGAAGCTAAAGGCTTCACTTTCTTTTAAATTAAAGGCTATGATTAGGTGAATTAAAGTAAATATTGCTTTACTTAATGGAAATTCACAAATGAGGTCATTATTTCTACAGGTTATAAGGCTGTATTTAATTACACACAATAGATCTCATGATATAAAAACAATAAAGTTACTTATACTAGCAAATATCTACTATTTGTATTCTGTGAGTTTTACAGGTATTACATAATTTAAATCCCAGTAATATATTAATTTATTTGATAATGTGGTTCTGTCTGTCTCATCTCTCTCTGGCTGTCTGTCTCTCTGTCTTCCTGTCTCCAACTCACCATCCTACATGCATCTTTAAGTTTCACTTTTAATCACACATTTTAAAACTTTCTAGGAACACATTTTATGTTTCAGTGGGTTTATTCCTCTCAAGCTACTAAACCATCTAGGAAATTATCAACAAATATTTCCAAAATTTTAAGTGAAATAATTATAAATAATTTATCTGGGAAAAATTCAAATAAGATAGGAGAGGTATTTCCACAAAGAGAAAATATTAGGGTACACTTGGAGATGTAGGCCCAAACTTACGATGTTGATGTAGAAAGCAAATCTATTCTATGGGAATGGGAATGGTACTACTTTGGAACTGTTTATGTCACAGTTCAAGGTTGAGGAAAAGGTGTCAAAGATGAACTATGTCCGTCCTCTGGGAGGCTGAAACAGAAGAACTGCAATTTGGATTCAGCCTTGGTAGTAGGGCAAATTAGTGAGAATATGTCTCAAAAAATTAAAAATAAAAACGTAGAGAAGGGCTGAGATATGGTATAGTTTAAAGGCTTTTGCTTGTATTTAATTGGTGGCACTTTCAGCAGTGAGTGGTAAATCTGTGTGTTAGTTTGGGAAATATTGTTTTCCAAAACAACATTAAAACAAAATCTAAGATTCTATAAACATATGTTGAAAAGTTAAGCAATGGTTTTCAAGTTGAAAATTATAGCACATTGTGTTAAGGGAAAGCAATCTTATATTAGAACTTCACAATTAAGAGCTGTCATAAGCCTAACTGATCATTTTATTCTACTAGTATCTAGAAAATACATGTACAAACTTTATACTTCATTTTGATATTAGTATCAAATAGTGTTGTTTTTGTTCTGGGAATCAAACTCAGGACCTGGTGCCTGCCAGGAAGGTGCTTGCACCACTGAGCTATATCCCGGGCCCCTCATACTAGTATCAAAATATTCTATATATGACATTATATATATGTGGAACATTAAATTGTCTGTATTTAATGAAGTTTATCTACCAGTAATGGCTACTTCAACTCAACATATTTTACATTGCCTTTCTTGGATCATGTAATAGAAGCACATTTTAATGTATAATTGGAACTTGCTTGTTTTCTGATGTTTTAAAAGTTAATTTAAAAAATGACAGTGAAGTGTGGGTTTATTTTGTTAGATTTATTTTAGCTGTTGTTACTAATACAAGATGCTCAATAAATTATGAGTGCATTTCTTGTTTACAAGGGCATAGAGAGTAGCTGTTCCTAATGTGTGAACAGCTTTCCACCAATTAAATATACAAACCACTTTGTCTTTGCATCTCTCTTCGCCAAAAGCTCCTTATCATTTGCCCACCTCTCCCTTGAAGAAGTGAGTAAAGATTCCAGAACACGCTTATCAAAACATAGGCTTGAGCAAGACCTATATCATAGCAGCTCACACTCTTTTGAGTATATTATGCAGGCACAAAGCTCTACCTAAGGAAACTAGGTCATATAATCTGAATATCACAGGACATAAAATGGACTTGGAAATGTATCTAAGAGGATCTTAAGCTGTGAAAGAGGAAAATTCAGTTTTTCATATATAATTTTTTCATGAATAAAATTCAGTTTTCATGTAAAATATTTTTAAAGCCTATAAAAAGTAATGAAATGATTTTTACTAATCACTATAAGAAGTTCCTTGTCCATGCTGTCATTTGTAAATCATTAAGCTACTTTCTTAACTAATGAAAGTAACTCTCCAAGTATGAGAATTATTATCACTCCCTTTTGCAAATGAATCCAAATGGTCAAACTGTATAAAAGTTTTTAAATTATAGCAAAAGTAGGATATTTTATTATCTTAGAAAAAAGGGATCTTAAGGATGTATAACTAAGACTACACTTTTGATGTGGTGTTTTATGTGTTTATAATTATCATTTCATCATAAGTAGATTCAGATTCTAAATGGAATATATAAATCACACTTGTCAATCGAGAAAGCAAATTAATACTGACACATGGTACAAATTAAACCATAAAACAAAGTCATTGAATGGAAAAGTAAATGCATAGATAACACTGTATCTTCAAATTAAAGTAGCTTTTTCATTCCCATTTTACATGCTAACTTTTCTGTATGTAATAAGTGTGTTTTCATTTTATATGTGTGTGTTCAAGCACACCAGTATTTCTTAAGTGTTTTCCATTTCACAAAATCTTCAAATTAATTGATATAATTGGACGACACCTCACAAGAAACAGTTGGTGTGGGATGTCTATATTATTTTTTTACAGTGAATTCTGAACATTCTTGTGCTTTTTTCCCTGCTTTTGCTTTTGTTTTTCTCTTGCTTTGAGATAGAAACCATCTGTTTTTACTTCTTGGGGTTAAGTCTTCCTTTTTAATTTCTCTCCTTCTAGTATTTAACAGAGATGAACAGGTAGAACTCGGGATGTGGATTCCACTGAGGCATATTGATCTCAGAGGAAGACTTGATATAGCTTAGGTCTTATGCTGCATAAGGAGAACATACAGATAGAGACCATGTAGAAATGTAAGGCATGGGCAATTTGCAAATTTTATTGTAAAGGCACAGGTGAGCATTTAGTCAACTTTTCAGCACTTTAGTCAACTATAGAATGTTTACAAAATAAATGGATGAATATCTTAGGATAATTAATATTTAAGTAACAATAGAATAATGAAGTGGAACAGTTAGTTGCAGAAATATTTTATCTGACTAAGCTGTTTTACCCAAAAACCTAAGTAAAACATTCACATAATTGTAATGTAGATTATATATAAAGAAAAATATTTTCTTCTTACTTTTTCATATTATTGGGTTCAGGATTTTAGAATCTTAAAATAAGAAGCTATATATTCAACTAAATGAACTTTGTGACAACAGGCAACTTAGCTGTAATATTCAAATATGGCTTTGCTAGAAGTCTATGACTTTGCCAAAAAGTTCCACAAAACGGACACCTATCACAGTTATTTAAATCCAATTGATTTTTACAAAGGAAGAAAGTAACCTAGCAACTATGCATGTCTTGTGGGAAAAGATACACTTGAAACATTAAAACATCAACCTCTACAAAGAGAAATCAAATTGACTCATACTAGCAGAAATGCATCTATCTCTGTGTGTGCACGGGTGTATGCATAATCTGTTACTAGCTTGAAGATATTTTCATTTCCTCATTCTCTCATTCATTATGATAGTGGTAACATATCATAATTCTATTTCTAAACTTCTTCAAATGTTTAGCAGTTTTTCAACATTTTCAACGTTGAGAATTCAACGCATATGAATCAAAATAGAAAGAAAATGTTGAGTTGTGTTGCAAGAATGAAGCATTTTCACTAAGACTGATTGTCATTCACAACACTCTTTCTCCTGACTCCTAGCTCTTGAAAGATTCTCCTTTCCTTTGTCATCATCTTTACCAGCCTCTAATAAATAGTGACACTGAAGTTACTTTCTTGACATTGCTCTTTTTTTTTTTTTTTTTTTTTTCTGGGACCGGGGATCAAACTCAGGGCCCTAGTGCTCAGAGGCAAGCACTTAGCACACTGAGCTGTACCTCCAGCCCTGAAGTTACTTTCTTCACCAACTAATATCATATCATGTTATGAGGATATAATAACTATTAAGTGAAAGGGCAATGAATTTTAAAAAGAATATCTGCACATTATATTTATACTGAATTTATATATGAACATAGGTACATGTGTGTAGGTATGGTCATATAGACATTGTGTATTATATATGCTAAGCAGATATTTAACACTTAATATTTCCTTCTTCATTCATCTCTTAGCCTTTTTGAAATATTTTAGGTACTGTGGTTTTCCCTTAACACAAGCTCTTCACATTAGTCAAAATGATATCGCTGAAAAACAAAATCCACCTTACAAAATAAAGTATTTCAATGCTCTCTATTATATTGTTATGATCAGTTTCTTCAGCTTTCTTCTAGCAGGTTTCTCTCTTCCTCATTTGTTTAGTTTTATTATTCTTCTTAATAAGAGGCCATCTGTTAGTAGAGTCTTGTGATTTTAATATAAATTAATTTTATCACTGAAAAGAAACCTTTTTTCCCACTGGAAATTGGTGAAGTGCCAAAATGTTGCCCAGTGGAATGAATGAAGTATATCAGATGCACAATGCATTTATTCCTGCCTCAGCAGATGGAGATTTGGCTTTCTTCTCTATTTCTATGTATGAAATGTAGATAAAAGTGGTTGTAATAGGGCCTGGGCAGAAATTCAAGGTGGTTGCCAAAACACACAGCTGTCTGGCTCACAAGGGAGATGGTAGCCTTTATCTTTAAACTCCCAACATTACAAATATTTTATTACAACCTTCTTTTACCCTCATTCAATTATAATTGCCTCTTTTTAAAAATAATGAACTATATACCTACTGCCCAGCAATTCTTCTTTCACATGATTCTTAGCCCTAATTTGATATATTCAATGAACGGATGTAAGATTATATTTAGTTTGGCTTTGTCTTGTTTTCTTTTGTAAAATAGATTAAATAACACACCTCCAAAGCTTGCATTAATTATTTGCCAAAGCAATCATTCCAGTCAATGATAGTGTTGGAAGAAAATATATAATTTTTGGCTAGGTCATAAAATTTTTTCTCTATAATTATTTGAGAAGGAGTCTTTTATATCTGGATGTAGATTCTGAAATTGCAATCAAACATTTCTGGCCAATCAAAAGACAAGAAGCTGAATTAGAATGAACATAACATAATCCCTTGCGTTGTATATGATATAGGTAATTAATATTCCTTTAATGAGTTCACCAGCAAATTTAAAGTCTACATTGGGTCATACTGAAATTAGAGTGGCCAAATTAACTATTTAAGGAATGTGAAAAACTCTACAACAGAATATAATAACCAAATGGTACTTTTGTCCTTTACCCCATGACAGACACTCTTTTTATCTTGTACTTGATACACCACTCTAAAAAGCCATTTTGTAAGGTCCATAAAATCACTACCTTCATGGGTAAAGCAGGACCACAGTTTAAGTAATATAGCTGAGTTTATGGCTTTTATTGAATTTGAACTAGTAAGTGTGACTTAATTTAACCTTATGGAAGATAATTATGTTCAAATTATAATTTACTAAACAATAACATAAGCAATGATAGGAGATACTAAATCAAAATGGACAATTTGTAGTGATGATTTACTGAAAAATCCCTATTTAACTAAAAGAGTGTAGGTATGAGGATAAGATAAATATCTAATGTTAGGAATAGTGATGAGCCACTTAGAAAAGATTTGTGAATATATTTGCCACTTTTCAAATTTACTTTCTGTCTTAGAAACCTAGGCATTGATGTTTACAGAAACAATGTGAATTCATTGATAGCTGCAAAACAAAGACGTTGCCTGCTATCTGAAAAAGACATTTTGTTTCAGCTACAGATCCTTTGTACATAATGTTTACAGGGAAGATGTACAAACAGTGTAGATTGACTACTTACAACATTTGCAAAAAGGCATCATTGGATACATATTGATTGTGACTTATATCAGGAACATACAGATCTCATAAGGTCGTGTCAATAATTACAAAGCTCTCCCAAGAGAAGGGTCTGATGTGTTCAGTATCTTGTTTTTAGAAGTGGTGAAGGAATGTGAAATGTGAGGAGACAAAGTCACAACTGTTATAATGACATGAGTTCACTAGTTAAATCCCTAAACAGGAAAATAATCTTTACAGACTGTTTAAATGGTAAAGTGACAAGACTGTGAAGTTTTCATATCCTGTGTGTTTGATTTAAGTGCATTATAACTAGTTCCATTTGATTGGTTTGCCAGTGCCTGGAACAGAGATTTCTGTAATGCCTGTCATACCCAGAGCTTCGATGGCATAACTCCTTTATGGAGTGAGTATGATATGATAGAATAGAAAAATATATGCTCATATTCAAACCTTCTGTCCTCATTTCAGAATGTGCCATTCTTTCTGGAAAATACTATATTAAATTGTGTTTTTGATGGGATATTTTCTGTATGAACTCTACCCCAGTAGATAAACTGAAATGGAATTGTGGTAATGGGTTGCAGAAAGTATTTCATCTCTGGAAATCATCAAGAAAACTTCTGGGAATCTATTTGCTCAGAACAATGTTAAAGTGCTATTTAGTTTTTTCACTATGCTTCCATTTGCACTGATGGTGTAGCATGATGGTGCCTGCAGTCTGGGCAACTTAGGAAGCACAGCAGCAGCCCCAAGGCATTATAAGTCTACATTTTTACCAGCACACACTGTGAGTTGAAAACAATCTATTTCTCTTAACAGTGATCCTGGCGAAAGCGTCAAAACTATTTAAACATTAACTTTTATGCATCTTTCTAAAATTGTGTGTGATAAAATCGAAGTCGTATATGAGGCATTTGTGATGTATCCTAAAGTGCAGTGATAATCTCAAGTACAACAAATTCGGCTTTGTTTGAGTTGTTTGCTGAACTAACTCCTCTACTGCCTAGGCTTGTTAGGAACTTCGCTTCCTCCTGCCTCAGTGTCCTAGAGTTCTGAGGTTACGGGCTTTTACCATGCACCTGTCTAAAACTATGGATACTTACATTTGGGTACAACTACTTTCTCAATGTTAAAATAAATGTGAGTCAGGCTCTCACTTTAATTACAGTTGAGTGTTTTTATTTCAAATACACAAATTTTTTGAAACTATGATACTGACCACTTCCCCTTTTTCAGACATTTTCTATGAGATCAGTCGTACAAACAGCTGCCTAAAACTCCCCAGCAGCTGTGCTTCTTCTTCTGCAGTTCTGCCTCTTAGGCTGCGGGCAACATTCCTCAGGAGGGCCTCCCACACCCAGCACCATGCTGACTCAGTTACAAGTTGACCACACACTGTCAATGCAGCACAAATAGCAACATATTAAACTCTTAATCTTATTTTGTTCAGCATATCCTTCCCCATTTACATAATTGAAGATGTCATTCCACAGTTTAAAATTTTTATTTTTCCTTTTTCGTCAAGGTTCAGAAGCAAACATCTTAACAAAGCGTTGAAACCTCCTGGTGGTCTGTATGAAATCACATTACCACTCCAGCTCCACACTGAGCTCCAGACCCATAGTCACTGCCTTGCATTGTGTCACTTGAGAACGTGGAACTATCTGCAGTCACTGACACAAAGGATTCCTAACTAATACCAATTTCTGTTTAGATGCCTGCTTTATTACCAAATGAATAAAGAAAACATATACAGATGCTTTATTAGCCTTTAGTGATTAATGGTTTCCACCTTAGCTTTAGCAATGAACTAAATGTAGCTTTAGTAAAACTGCTATGAAAAATACTATATTATGTGGTTGGAGAAAGTAGCTGCAGTGTGGGTTCCTATGTGCACACTGAGAGTGAGGAGACTGCCTTATGCAATATACCCAGGTGAGATCTAGTTTTGAATGAAAGATGAATATTCCTGACAATCTCATGGGGCATTAACATAAATGGAAAGTCAGTGAGGTAGGAAAAGTCTTGGTATTTTGCCATGAGGATAGGATGTACGCACAATGAAGTACTCCTCATCCATAATGAAACATAAATTTGAGTCATTTGTACAAAAATGAATGCACCTTGAACTTGATGCCATTAGTAAAACAAATGAGGCAAAGAGGTTAAATGTTGCAAAAACTATGTACATGGGGATCCGGGGAAGATGGCGATCAGGTGAGCAGCAAGGGAGCGAACCTCCTTAATAAACACCACCAGCTCGAGACAGACTTGGCGAGCGTGAATGCTGGGACCTCGGCTGGGAAGTTTAAACTGGGCGTATTTCTGTGAGATGCCGGGGGAGATGTGGTAGGGCGGACCAGGCTGCCGGGGCGAGACATGGGAAAGCCCCAGACGATGGGAGCCAGGGACGATCCCCGCGGGGAAGAAGCTGGGCTCGGTCCAAGCGCAGTGGGAGCGCGGCCGCCTCGGGCCCTCCCACCTCCCGAGCCGGTGCAGCCCCCCGGCGACTCCCGACAGAGATCGGCTTGCTAGCGGCGGAGACGCCCGGCAATCCCACGTTTCGCGCCTGTCGGGCGGTCCGCGCGGAGAGCCCCAAGCGCCGGGAGCGGAGAGAAAGATTTACTGGGTCCTAGCGCCCTGAGAGCACGGACGGCTCGATCCCTCCCGCCTCCCGAGCCGG